>CABFVX010004946.1:35550-45657 GCA_902151425.1 Timema shepardi
CATTCCTAATCTTGTTTCTCCTCGTGACAGCTAACATGCTCCTCACAAACTTCATTCCCCTGTCCTCAACATTCCTAATCTTGTTTCTCCTCGTGACAGCTAACATGCTCCTCACAAACTTCATTCCCCTGTCCTCAACATTCCTAATCTTGTTTCTCCTCGTGACAGCTAACATGCTCCTCACAAACTTCATTCCCCTGTCCTCAACATTCCTAATCTTGTTTCTCCTCGTGACAGCTGACATGCTCCTCACAAACTTCATTCCTAATCTTGTTTCTCCTCGTGACAGCTAACATGCTCCTCACAAACTTCATTATCGTGGCCTTGTGTGTGAATATTTGTATTTAAAATGAATTTTAAAAATGCAACACCTGTAGATTATGAAGAGTTCTTTAGACTTTATTAGACAATTTGTACAGTTTTGAATCTGCTTCTAACCCTGTGATGCATTTACAAACCTCAAATGATTTGGTTGGACCTTTGTAAACCTCTCAGACAAGTACACTTAACCTTGGAAACAGAATTATAGTATTTATTCTTGTCTATTTAAAGGGTCAATTGTGATGTCTGTGGCCAAATATGACGATATCATCCATTTGTAAAGTAGACCTAAGCTATCTCTGTGTGTGTATTTGTATGTATGTATGTTTGTTTGTATGTATGATGTATATATATAAGCACCTATTTGTGAAACCAAGAAGCCTTAGTGTCTTGGATTTAATAGTTTGTACTTACTGTGTTTGAAAGGAACAAATGTTTTATCAGGCTTTTTGCGTATCCAATAAATGTAAACACAATTTTTCACCCTTCCCAAGAGAATTTGATAGTGAATTAACAGAAAGTCAACTTGTATGAGAAATAAATTAATACACTTTCAGATCTATCTGGGTGCCTCTGGAAAACATATAAAAAATAAGTACTCCTAAATTCTTTGTCAACATATTTTAAAAGTTTTCTTTTTTTTCTGGGTGTGATAATGGCACTCTTGCAATAATTACAGCATTGTTTGGCTGAAGGGAGTCGAGATTGCACAGTGAAAATGGAAATCTTTGCAAAGTTTGATGGAACATTGTTTCCCTGAAAACACAGTCACTACTCTATACTTGAATTAATGGGCTAAATGGTGAAGACATGTAGATGCAATAGCAGTAAGAAATACTTTCAAACAACATTGGAACCCATGTGCACTTTTGTTATCAGTGCTTTTAGGTACCATTTTCTGCTCATCCTTCTTGTCTTCATTGTTTATCTATTAATATATTTTAATCAAAATATAAATTAAATTGTTTTACAAATACATAAAAACTGACAATAAACATTTGTTGTTAACTAATATAAAATGTAAATTTTGTTTTGAAATTAATTTATTTTCCATGTATGCCAGGGTATTTTTATATAAAATGGTCTAGTTTTTATAATGGAATTATGTTGCTGTATAATGTTCTCTTCTATAAAATAGAAATAAATATTTTAAATGTAAATTAAACAATCATACTATGAATTAAATATTATCTTTTAAACAACTTATTTATTTTTACCTAAGTTATCCTAAAACCTTTTTATTCTAGCATTAAAATTAATCATTTAGAAACTGCCCGGTTTGACTATTGTTGGTCACGTGATCAAAGTAATCACGTTCACAATGGGTTGGATTGCCGCTGACAGGGATTTCAGGGTCCAGATCCCTTTCACGTGTACTGAGGGTGTTTTTTCCACTCTACCTACAGTACGTTGACGCAAACACTGGTCAATTTCTATTTGATACTCAAGAAAAGTCACATTGAATGGTCTACTACTGGATCAAACTCTTTGCATACCTACACTAAGGGATGAAGAATGTACCCGCATTTGAATACACACTTGACAGAGATTTAAACTCTGACATTGGCAAAATGAGATTGGTGACTCTCACTGCGGGTTCAACACCTATTCAATTTTGATTACATTAATACTAAATAAATATACCTTCTTTAACAAACAATGAATAATAAATCCAATTTATTTATTTTTCAAAAGACACATAAAATAGTTTACATTCACCTGCTGATGTTTTAATGACTTTTCCTAAAGAGTTGGTACTGGTAGTTCAACTTGGAAGAACTACACCCTCTCTAGCATGGACTGTGAAACACCATTATTTTTATTAACTCATGAATCCAAACTATTTTATAATAAATTTTTTTTCTGTTGAATAAGCTATATCTTCAATTTGTCTGATAACACTGTGGCAGTAATATGTCGGCATCAGCCTGTTAGCATTCTACTTCTCTTGGTACAGTTTCTCTGCCACAATTACACCAACATTTTGAAAGGAGAAATCCAAATGTTAATGTAAAAGATGCAAGATTTAGTGACATGTTACACTCGAGACATTCATCTTACTGAAGGGATTCTTCATAGATTTCCTGTTAGCCATGTTGAGCTAACCAACTTTGTTCTCTGAGGTGTCTAACTAACAAAAACAATGATTATGCTGTGCACATCTTCGGCTTTATTAAAATAAGTTTATAAAGTTTTATTTTTCGAGGTTTCTTGAGATGCCACCATTGTTGGATAAGTGCTCAAAAACATCTGGCTCTGAATAAATGTGAAAGTAAAAAAGTTGGACGTGCACAAAAGTATGTGGGCCTAAGTCCAGTGCCAGTTTTCTGTGTTTATTGATTTTGGAATTTCCTGAAAATGCAATCTTGTGGTCTCTACTGTGTCCTGCTATGAATACATGTAACATTAAAATATATATATTGGGGTCCATTTGTGCAAAGCCTTTGTCTTAAATGTGTGGTGTCAACCCAACAGATTTACATGATTTGATTGGGTTCATTGCTAATCTGAGTTCCCTCTGCCTTTAAAATGAGAGAAGGCATGTGTTTGTCGGTCTACCCTGAGAGATAGCGCTCTTAACTTGACTGATTACACTATGGACCTATATTATAAACAACATGATAGTGGACATTTTTTGGAAATTAGATGCCTCTAGGAGCTATTTGATGTGGTCATCTCTGGCAAATTTTTGAAAATTGAATGCCTCTAGAAATCATTTGGGGTTGGATTTAAGGTCATCTTTTGGGTTCATAATATTAAAATTCTATGATAATAATAGAGAATTTGAACTATATCTAGGGGGCTGGGACCCCCCTCCCCCCAGTTACGCAGCCACTGTCACAGGACTAATATCCTCTGTACAGTTTGTACACTTGCCTTCCAACTCCATACACCAAACAACAGAACCCTCGTAATGCGGCTTAAGAATATGTGTGTTTGGTGAATTGTTACAGCTTCCATCACTTTGATCTAGAATAAACTTGCTATCCTGGTCTCAAATAATGGTTGGAAACTAAATGTATGTAAAAAAAAATATTGCTAGGTCAAGGGTATTAATTTTATTTTACAATTTTTCTCATACGATTTTATGGGACTACAATGAACTCTTTAAATCCATCACCTGCTTGATGTTCATTAGACTTACAGCAGGGGATGAGGTATAATTTTATATTAGTGGCATACAAATTAAATTAGCAATAACCAAGAATTACAACGGACATCCATGATTAATTATTTCTTGAGAGGATTTACTTCCAATGTTTGGACCAAAACTATATGAAATATATTTGGGGGAGAGGGGGTGGTGAACCAATGTTTTTCACAATTCTAAGTATTTCTAAACTATAAAAATTCCCAACTAGCAAAGGAGAGTACAAGAAGGGCAATGTTGAGAACATGGAGGGAGGAGGGGGGGCCAGGAGGAGGCTACAATTTATTTTTATTTGGAGAGATAATATATTGTGACCCCACACAAAATAGGCTGCAACCCCCAGGTCGGAATTTATTATAACACACTTGGAAAAAATATTTAACTAGTAAGCTCCCGGAGATGTAGAACTCGCTCTTCATTTAATCAAATAAATGGTACGGCGCACCGCCCAGACCTTCTCTCTCTTTCTATAAACTCGTAAGATTTCTGAACGGAATAATGTAAGAAGGCAAGATTGCCGTCAAGATTCATCAACATTTCTGTTTTAAATCTTATAGTTTTATTTTTAAAGAATGGATGTCCTCATTTGTATGTTTGGACCGATAAAAAGATTAATATTGGGTCCACAAGGGTCAACACTTCGTATTAAAATCTCGATTTCCAGTTAAAATTATAACATTTTATTAGGTATTGCACATCTTCAAGTCATCACATTGATATTTAATTATTCATTTATACATTTTGACCAATAAAAAATGAAAATATTGATTATTGAGTCTAAAATGGAGATAGATCATTGCTGTACAAACATTTTTCCTAAGAGGTTTAAGGAAAAATAACAAACTTTTAGAGACTTACTTATATTTAATTAATCTATGGCATTGGAGAATTATTGCGTTAAGACTTAAGTAGTATCTCTTTACAACTAAACCTCACAAAATTGTATTAATATATTTGCCAATATCTCAAACTGTTGGTTTTAAAAAATATATATCAAATAAAAAAGTTTTTTTATCTCAAATAGTTGTGGAGATACGGAAATTAACGCTTCTGTAAAATACCCTAAAAATCATTTAATGGGAAAATGAAAATATCCAGTTTATTTATAATCTTAATCAACACCTAGATACGAATTTTAATCAAAATCGTTTAAGCAGATTTAGAGAAAACCTATTTTTCTCTTTTCGCCCCTTATAAAACTACTCTTAATTTTAAGTTTTAATAGACACACAGACAGACGGCATTGCAAAAGACTATTTTTTAGGGTTCAGGGGGTCATGAGACGTCGACATCCATCAACCTTTCAGGTTAGATAGTTTTACGGTCGCAATACTTTTGTCCAAAATGTTAAATAATATTTAGCACCGCGTCTTACTACCCGTTCTTGTTATACGCTTTAAGTACTAATTACGCTATTAGATTAGGAATTGGGAAGTTTGAATTAGAGGAAGTGAACCCGCATTTGCGTAGAGTGAGAGTGGAAAACCATTTAGGAAAAACCACTCCCAGTTCACCCGACCGAAGATTTGAACCTCTATCTCCCCGTCCTCAGCAGTCGAGCTCAACACGACAAGCGTGTTAGCCAACTACGCCACCGAGGCGGGTTTCAATAAGAAAACAAATGTTGCATAACATTCACTGCATTTATGCCTTCAAAATTTAATAAAGCCCTAAATAAGGCATTGGCTGTACAACAAATGATCATTTGAATCATAAAACTGTGACAGTCTAGCAGCCACGAAAGTTACAACTAAAAACACTAAACCATAAACAAAACTTTGGATGACATTGCTGCCACTTCAAGCATTGCTGGCTGAGGGAAATTTTGCTACTGGGCAGCTCATGTTCCCTTTTGATTCATTTCTATACCGCATTCAGCAAACACTGACCGGCCGTTGTCTCTATCTACTGACAACAGCGCTACGAGACTACTTGATTAAAGCTTTCTACAATCTACTAGACAAGGAATCTCCTTTCAATTATTGATGATTTTTGAAGTTGGGAATATTTGTAGAGTAGGGATCAACAGTTGGGAAATTTTAAATTTGTCTGTACAAGAATGTGGTTAAGGACTTTCATAATAGAAAGTAATGTGGTACAGAATAAGTCTAGAATTTCCCAACTCTAGATCTCAAATCTCACAAACTTCTAATCAACATTGGGGGGTGGGGGTGATGCCCCCGCTCATATGGCAGATTATGTACAGGATAATAGTAATGTAAACAGTTCTATTATATCTGCAACAGGTTTATAATGAGCTCTAATACCATCACTGCTCCGGTGGGACTGGGAGGTTATACCTCTAGCTACGGCCTTGTTGAAGTCCCCACGATTTGTTCATCCTTGAAAATTAAAGCTGCTGATCCCAACATTCCAAAGAACACAATTCTGTAAAGTCAACTAGAGTGTCAAGAGTAGTCTAGTAGTCCCAGATCCTAGGTAGTTGTCGATCAGCAGTAATAAGACGCGCTGGCGGATGTCGAACAAAACGCTGAAGTGAAGCATGCTGGGAAAAGATAACAACGAGTAAGGCGGGAAACTAACATCGCAGCACGAACGGCTTGCTTTTTTTTCTTCTTGCCAGCACATCCTGTTCAGGGCGAATGAAAGATAGAAATCGCCGCGAAGCAATGGCTTGGTTATTTAAGGGAGCCTCTTGAAGAGAAATATCCTCACACTCCTGTATTTCTTATGGTAATTTCAGTTCTGTCCTGTCCTAAATTCTATACTACTCAAACTCTGAAAAAAACTGGTTTACAACGCTTCTTATTAGAATATTATAATTATTTTACAAAAGAAACCATATATTCTAAAAATTTTGTTATATCTACATTTTAAATTTCACATTAAATAAAAGGATATTTGATAATGAACGTTAGACCTCCTTTCTAATAATAACCTTAAAAACAATATTTTCCTTAAGAGTAACAAGAGAAACAAATGAATCCTCAAGGATGACGTGAATGAATTTGAAAACTTTTCTGCAAATTATTTGTAAGCTATCGAATTATTCGATAGTTTTCATTGAATAGTGCCCATCACTAGACTATCGTAGCGATATTGACGCATGAATACAATTCTGCTAGTTACGTGAATTCATTACTACTTCTAAAACATATAATTAATTATCTACAACTCCATAGGTGCTTCATGGGAAACATTGAAATCTGGATATAATGTTTATGAGATGTATGTTTTCAACCTTTATATACACATTTAATAATACTTTAGTTCATATTTGTTGCAAACGCCTATTTACAACTTGAGTTTTGGTTGAAATTTCCCGCCATATTTCTTTTAAGCAATTTAGTGTATGAATAATTTAGTGGATGTTTATGTTATTCGCCTAGGAATAGGATTAGAGAAGGAAGGGGAAGAATATGTTTTACTTATTTATTATATTTGATAGGACAGTTCAAAAAGATAATGCAACATAATAATTACCATTTCAAATGATATCATCAATCTATAATATAAATAAGTTAAAAATAATTGAAACAAACAACCGTAAAAAAAATCTAGCCTGAAATGTTGATGGATATCGACGTCTCATGACCCCCCGAATCCTAAAAAGTGGTTTTCGCAATGCCGTCTGTCTGTATGTCTTTTTAACCCCAAAATTAAGAGTGTTTAATAAAAAGCGAAAAGAAAAACAATCGATTTTTTCAAAACGGTTCTAACGATTTTTATTAAAATTCGTATATAGGCGTTGATTAAGATTATAAATAAACTGGCTATTTTCATTTTACCATGAAAATGACTTTTATGGTACTTTACAGAAGCTGAAATTTCCGTATCTCCACAAATATTTGAGATACTAAATAGCTTATTATTGCCAAATTGTAGTACTATTAAAAATAAAAAACTTTTATATGAAATATATTTTTATTAAACCAACAGTTTCTGAGATATTAGCAAATATATTGATACAATTTTGTGAGCTTTGGTTGTAAAGATATATTACTTAAGTCTTAACGCAATAATTCTCCAATGCCATAGAGTAATTAAATATAAGTAAGTCTCTAAAAGTTTGTTATTTTTCCTTAAAACCTCTTAGGAGAAATGTTTGTACAACAATGATCTATATCCATTTTAGTCTCAATAATCAATATTTACATTTTTTATTGGTCAAAATTTATAAATGAGGAATTGAATAGCAATGAGATGACATGAAGATGTGCAACAACTAATAAAATGTTGAGATTTTAACCGGAAGTCGAAATGTTAATACGAATTTTTCACACTTGTGGACCCAAAAATCGATCATTTTTATTGGTCCAAACATACAAATGAGGACATACCTTTGAATATTAAAATTATAAAATCTAAAACCAGGACTCAAAAAATGTCTTACGTAGTAAATTGGAATTTATGCTTGGGTTTGCTAGTGTATATTATTTCGTTTCATATATATTACAAGTTTTGAGAAAATATCTCCATTTTTAAACTATAGAGCGAGAAAGTCCGTGCGGAGCTCTGTACCATTTATTTTAGAAATTTTCGGCCCAATTAAATTTATTAAAATTTCGATACTGCATGGATGCATTAACTTTAAATTTGTATACATTCCACTGATTGACTGGAATTGCAAATTGGTCAATACGCTCCATCCACTGTACACATTACTCGTAGGCGTACTTAGCTAAAGCGCTAGTTTTGTGTTGAGCTAGACTCCCGAGGACGGGGAGATCGAAGTTCGAATCTCGCTCGGGTGAACTGGGGTGGTTTTTCCTAAACGGTTTTCCACTCTACCTCCATGCAAATGCAGGTTCACTTCTATGTTCAACCTCCCCCATTCCTAATCCATTAGTGTTATTAGTACTTAAGCGTATCGCCCGAACGGGTAGTAAGACGCGGTGCTAAGTATTATTATTCACTGTACACATTTATATTATAATCTTGTCATCCACCATTGGTGGGGCTTTGTCTGATTGATACTTTGGCCTGATGGGAAATGGTTAAACGACCATTTATCCTTGTACTCTTGATAGTCTATTATTAGTGTACACTTGTTTAATGTAATATAACGTTACTCTAGCGCTTGGTCACTGAATCCTTCGTGTTCATTCATCTCTGTGTTCGACTGTCATAGCTCATTGAAATAGTTCCTTGTTCTCCCCAAACCCTCCGTTTTACTAGAAGGAACTATGTACCGGTTTATTAATGTTTCCTCGATAGTTCCAGTGATTAGTTCCAGCCTGGGTTGAGAAGCAGAGAGAGTCAGTGCACAAAGAGGTACTGGATAGATCTATGTAAAAGAAACAGTGAGGTGTTCTATTTAAAAAAAATGAAGATTCAAGTTTGATTAAGGTAATTTATCTATATGATTAATTCAATAGTTAAATAAGTTATCATATTACATATTTGGTAAAAAAAAAAAAAAAATTCTNTTCTTAAAAAATGCGTGATTTTCTAAGTGTGCACCGCATCTTGGTGCTTTACTGTTTGAGCCCCCTTTAGGTCAATTAAATATTTTGGATCTTAAGCTAGCCCATAGTTTCTTAAGGGTCATTCGCCCTCTTAACTGAAGATGGGTCTGGTGTCCTTGGGCTGAACTACACATAGAAAATACATTGTAATGTATGTTACTTTTCGTGTTGAGCTCAACTGCTGAGGACGGGGAGATCGAGGTTAGAATCTCGGTCGGGTGAACTGGGGGTGGTTATTCCTAAATGGTCTTCCACTCTCCCTCCACGCAAATGCGGGTTCACTTCCTCTAATTCAACATTCCCAAGTCCTAATCCATTAGCGTAATTAGTACTTAAAGCGTATAACCCGAACGGGTAGTAAGACGCGGTGCTAAATATTATTATTATTATTATTATTATTATGTTACTTTTAATTATTACGTGTCTATTTTTTATGTGTTTTCCCTGCTACGTCTGTGCAAAAAACAACAAAAAGTTCCTATTGTTAAAATCCCACCCCATTGAACAAATAATAATTTCTGTATATGCTAGAAACGATTAAATGATCATTTATAGGTTACTTTAGAAATCGAGGGTCTATTAACTAAATATGTTACAAACAATTTTCCATCCACCTCTTTACAAGTTATTTATAAAAGTAGATCCAAGACCAATATCCGATATTGAAAATCGTTCATTTTGGAATACGTTTCCAAATACCAATATTTACAAGTGGATATTTTGCCACAGCTATTAACATAAATGAACAAGCTTTTTGTTGTCAATTGTTATTGCATTCGTACTTTTTAACCGGTTTGGTTACAATAGGGCTTATAAATTGATATTGCCTTAGGAAGATCTAAGACATATCATCTAGACAGTTGCGTTTATTGATAAATTTGGAGACGAGTATTTTAGCACGAGTGCTCGGCTATCAAACTCGTACAGCACTCCTAGCAATCTAAGGTTATAAACTCCTAGAATCACATTTAGAGCTCGTTTATAGTACCTCGTACCACACTTAGAGCTCGTTTATAATACCTAGTACCACACTTAGAGCTCGTTTAGAATACCTAGTACCACACTTAGAGCTCGTTTAGAGTACCTCGTACCACACTTAGAGCTCGTTTATAATACCTAGTACCACACTTAGAGCTCGTTTAGAATACCTCGTACCACACTTAGAGCTCGTTTAGAATACCTCGTACCACACTTAGAGCTCGTTTA
>CABFVX010004947.1:0-11881 GCA_902151425.1 Timema shepardi
TTACTGTATTTCCCTTGTATTGTTTCATCCTCACTATCCTATAGTTTGGGGCCTTGTCTATAGGATTGGCTGAGGGTGTAATAGAGTATACCATTTATGATTTGTTAAATTGTAATGTAAGATAGGGGTCTGCAACTACTCAGATTTTGAGCTTTGAGCTGAGCCCATGATTAAAGCTCTGGGTCAAGATCAAAAGTTTTGTAGGTTTATCATTTTCGAGCTTCCTCTTGATGTATGGTCAAATACATTTTAAAAACTCAATGGTAAATATAGGCTATTTAATGTAGATGATATCGGCTTGAAGCTAGAAATCTGAGTACTCGCAGAGCCATACTGTTTATAGAAAAAAAGTTCAGTCTATTTATGAGAAAAAAGTGCAGCTTGTTTTTGGCTAATTACTTTATAATTAGAAATAATAAATTCTCGGTTTGGTTTGTAAATTTCTTTTAGGGCAGTTATTTGCTTTTTATTTTCTTCAAATTCATTTTTAAATTAGGAAATAATATTGAGATTTTTTTTTTCCGTCTCAATCGAAATATTTTCAAGTCTTTAATATCTTCAATTCAGACTTGACTTGAAGTGAAAAAAAATTAGACTCACACTTCCCTATTAAAAATTATTTTGGTTTGTGATTGATTGAGACAGTGCACCTGCTTTGGTGAGTACGTGGTCTTATCCTCAAGTTCATTTGGATGGTTGTTTTGATGATGGGGAGGTCATGGCTCAAACCCTGGCTTGATGTACTCGTGATAGACTAGACTGCTGAACATGGGGAGATTGGTGTTTGATCCCAGTTGAGTGTACTGAGGAAGGTTCTTCCTAAATGGATGTCCACTCTCCCTCCATGCAAATGTGGCTACAGTTCCTCTAAATTCAACCTTCCTGATCCCTTACACATTATTGTAATTAATATATAGGCGTATAACCCAAACACGTAGTAAGTTGTGATGCTAAAATTATATATGGAGCGATTTAAACAAAATCGAACCAGTGCTAAGTATGTGTTTGCATGTGCACCCTCAAGATGGCAGCCTGATCCTATTTTCTGCGATAGGTTTCATGTTATCGACAACTCCTGCACCCGGCTGGATCAGCTCTCAGCAAAGGCATTTGGTAACTATTGTTTCACTGGTGGAAAGGACTATATGAATTTCAAACATGGATACAGTTCGCTTGTCCAATCTCTAGTAGATGACCTGCCATCAGGAATGTTGCGTCTCAACTGTCCTGTAGAGATGGTGGATTGGCAGGGGGTTAGCATAGGTGAGCATTTTTCATGGTCTGATGATATACGCAACATTGTTTGATAGAAGAGATATATGGAACAGTATTAATTTATATCTAAAAAATGTTACAGCTTAACAAAATAGTATATATAGTCTTGCAAAAAATAAAAGGTTAAAAATTGTAACTAAACTATTTATCCATACAACTCTAAGACTATTACTAATAATTAGGGGTATGCAAGAACTACTTTTTTCAATTCGAGATGATATTGTATTTAAGCATATAAAAAATAATTAATTTAGGAATTTTGAATAGGAATTTAAGGAATATGAGTTTTGATTTTCCTTAAGATTAATTTGATAAAATTATCAGTAGCTGAGTAATAGTAAGTGAATAAACACAAAACCAATCAGCAGTGGTAAAATCATAGTAAAGTTTGAAATAATTACGATGATTGTAATCAATACATGTGGTGGGGGTGGGGACGACATTATTTTTATAAACAATGTCAGTGAAGGTGAATGTGCTATATCAATATATACTAGTGATTTAGAGCTATGTGTGACCAATGATAATGATACTAATAAGTGAACATAATTGTGATGTTATGAAGGTGATAACCGCTGTATAGGGGAAATTTTACAAGAAACAAAATAATTTTAATGAAAACAAAGTGTCTTACATTAATTATTAGATTGATTTAGTTAATAGTTCAGTGTATGTTTTGTAAGTTAATCTTGAAACACTAATCCATCAGCGTTAATTTTTAAACAAACGAGAATTAAAGAAAAATCAAGTTCCCTTTTTCAATTCGAAGCAAAGTCAAAATAATAATAATATAAGCTATTTCCAAAGCCGAATCAAAGTTCAAATATTAAAAAAAAATATTTAACTCTTGGTAAAAACTTTGTATACTTTGTATGACTATGTAAAAAAATTATGTAAGTAACTATGTAAATATAATTTACACAATACTATACAAAGTAATTTATATAGTTCATATTAAAATAATAAATTATGTTAATATCAAAAAATGTAATATAAATATTTCCGAATTTTTTCCACACTAACACTAATTTGTCGTGTAAATAGCTAGCAGAAATTAAAAAAAAAAAAAATTTGTAATATAACTTTGAATATTATTTTAGGCTAAGCTTCATAATTGTTGAATCCATTATTTTACTCTCAACTTGAAGCCGAAGTCAACAAATATTTAAAGTGAAGTTGAAGTTTTTGAAACTTAACACACGTCCTACTAAACACCATTTTAACACAAACTAGTGATCAAATAACATCAATACATTAACTTATTGTAGATAAATTCAGATGTCAGCACGAAATAATTTAGGGCACTTTGTATACCAAGATACACTTAAGGGATGTTTTAAAAATGAAAAGTACTTTTATGTAACGACAAAAAAAAACACTTTATCTTCAACTTAGGCTTTACTTTTCATATTTTAAGCTTTGTTTTGTCCGCATTTAAAATGTGACCTTTGAACACCCCTACAATTTATTTAGATCCTTTACATTATGTTTCATCTGTTTGTCCTTTATGATATACATTCTTTTTAGATGTGTTACCACCACTGTTTCCTTTCTTCCTTTTATTGTTTGATCACCTCTTCTGGAAACTTCCCCCTATAAAGTTTTTATAGAACAGATCCAGGAATTGTAAGTTAGCAACAGATTTTCTTTTAAGAGGCAGGCATTACCTTTTTGTCGAGTGATAGAAATGTAAAGTGTGAACTGTGTCTGTTCCTATCCCTCCTTCCTATTTTTCCTCAAATACACACGCATTTAACCAGCTCCCTCCTCTTTTCCCCAAACTATGAAAAATTCTTTTAGTAAAATATTACTCTGCTAACATGTGCAGGAGATGGTGAATTGAAATCGCTCTCAAAGCAGATGAGTGGGGCTGACTCCCAGCTGGATGTGCACCCGGTATCTGTGACATGCTGTGATGGTTCTCGGTTTGTGGCCCGCCATGTGATAGTGACATGCTCTCTAGGGTACCTCAAAGAGAATCATAGAACCATGTTTCGACCAAACCTGCCCACCACAATGGTTCGGGTAAGAGGAAATCTGTTTTTATTAAGAAAGAGGATATAAATTAACAACTATGTATTTGTTAACTAGAGGAACGATTAGGAATCTGGTACATATTTTATAGAATGGGTCTATTAGATACACTAACAAGTAAAAAAATATATTTAAAAACAACATAACACCTAATTAAATCTAGTATAGATCTCTCATTATTGAAATCGATACAATATTGTTTTAATTATGTTCAAAACACATTTCTTGACTTTTTCATTCAAACCATCTATAACTATTTTAATCTGACCCAGAAAATGAATTAGAGGAAGTGAACCCGCATTTGCATGGAGGGAGAGTGGAAAACCATTTAGGAAAAATCACCCCCAGTTCACCCGACCGGGATTCGAACCTTGATCTCCCCGTCCTCAGCAGTCGCGAGCTCAACAGAACAAGCGCGTTAGCCAACTACGCCACCAAGGCGGGTATCTAAAAACAAATGTGATTTATTTTAAATGGGAATTTTTGGACTAACAATTTTCTGGTAGGTGTGTAGGTTTTTATCTTGGTTTCCTACTCATTTTTTTATCTATTCCACACATTTTATGCCCCTTTTTACCCTTCGTTTCCATCTGAATATTGTGTTTGACTTTTAATGTAAAATTTTGTGTTGTCAGGCTATTGAAGATATGGGATTTGACACAATCAACAAAATATTTCTAGTCTACAAGGATCCTTGGTGGGGCTCGGATATCAGAGGATTCCAGCTCATATGGTCTCGACATAGTGCAGAACACGAGGTGATTTTAACTATGCAAATGTATGTTAATTTGTTGGTATAGATCAACACCCTAAAACATGTAGTTAAGATTCCTCTTAAGTTCATAATTTTTTTCATGATTCTGGATTCAAAGGTAAATTAGAGATTCGGATTTGAGATTCATGTTAGTAAAATAGTGGATTCTACCCAAAGCTATAAAAAAGTTATTCACTTCTTACCTCCTTAACAAATCCTACAAGGAATTAAATAAAACTCATCACAAGGCTCCACTAACTTCACATTTATGCCATATTGACTATGTGGGGGGACGCCAAAATTATTATTGAAAGTGATCTTCAAGAAAGGTTAAATAAATCTTTTGAAACCTCTGAAATATTTGAGCACACATCTTAACTCTTACTTTAAGGGAAAAAGCATCTAACTGGCCACTACTACTTAGAGTATCAACTACTGGTACCTTTTCCTTATCTACCAAAATGTATTTTACTTTTTAATACCATTTGCTATATGTATATAACTAAAGAAACCTGCATTTGTGACAGCAGGGTCTGAGGTAGGTGTCAATCTCATCGCAATTTTCAGTCAATCGTGTAATAAAACTACATTATCATTAAAAGTCAATCTTTGTATCATCTAAATTCACAAATAAAGTACAGTGATAAATCCGACACCTAAGCTCAGTCGGAGACATATCTGTCTACAGAGCTAAGGGTCCCGCTCTCAATTCCCGGCATGGTCAAAAAATTTATTATTGGTGAAATATGGGTTTACCCTTTCACCATGACAAATTAACGGCCGAAAAATGGATTTTGTGCCCGTCCAAGGCATATGAAGCTACGACAGGGCTAGCAAGACGACAGTGAAAAATATATGACATGAATAAAAACTTACCCAGGCCATAGGCTGGAAACAGTAATGGAAATAAAAAGTATGGTGAAACCTGCCTTAAACAGAATCACAAGGATCTGGGATATTTTTCCTCTAAAGCCAGGTTTTCGTTTAATGAATTTTTGTATGAATATTTAACCAGGGACATGCACATAATTGAAATAAAATATATTCTCAATATAATTTGTCCTTGTTGAGTAACATTTCTGGAAGGGGCAAACAATTGAATTTCAATAAAGGTAGTGCTGTACTATTAAAATAGATGATTAAAACCTGGTGTATCGGTGCATCGTCTTACCTCCTAGTGGTAGTGACACGGGCAACGGTATATTGGCCGGTAAGGCAGTCTCTCTAGCAAGGATACTGGTTTGCAGGAATAGTGCAAGCACACTCAGGTTAAGACTTTGTAGCATACTGGCTAAAATGTGTCAACCCTGATCGGTACAGCATCCTTACCATAAGCAGTGAATATTGTCAAGGTTAAAACTGAAGGGTCTGTCAGTTGACAAACTGGCAAAAATATGGATTATTGCAATGTGGAATGTTAGAGGAGTGTGTGGCAAAGAGAATGAGCTGTTTGAAGAAATTATTGGAAGAAAAATTGATATTTTGTGTGTATGTGAAACCAAGTAGAAAGGGAAAGATGTTTTGATGGTAAGTGATGGTATCCTAGCACTGTGGTCAGGTATAGGAAGTAGGTTTAACCCTTAGCCCAACAGCTAAGCTGTTTGTAAGATGATATGAGTTGGTGCCATCTAGACTTCTACAGGTATGTATAAAAATAGGTATTCTTAGAATTTTGTTGGTTGATGATTATGCTCCGGTGGAAGGGGAAGACGAGAATGTGAGAGCGAAGTTTTGGAATGATCTCAATGAAGTCTTGAATGCATGTAAACTGGGTGAAATAATAATTTTGTTAGGAGATATGAATGGATGGGTGGGTACCCAAAGAGAGAATTCAGAAAGATTGTTAGGAAGGCATAGTGATGACAGGGTGAATGAGAATGGTAATTAATTAGTAAGCCTGTGTTTATCAAAAGGTTTATTTGTGTCGTACACATGGTTAAACCAAAGATATTTACTTGTATACATGGAAAAGGGGTGATTCGAGAACAATGATTGATTTTGTGGTATATGCGTAGAGACTGAGAAGTTTAGTAAAGGAGTGTTGAAACCATTTTAATTACTTTTTCTATTGCGGCCCTATTTTTTTTAGTCTTGTTATTATTTTAAAATTGTGTTTTATTTGTGTTATTTCTAATTTTAAAACCGATATTTCCATTTATTAACTTTTTTTCTAAACATATTGATATTTATAAAAATGAATATCATTCATATTTTAAGAACATATGTTTTAGTATATTTTTTAGATCTGAAATTTTAAAGATGAGATCCATATTGACATTTAAAATAAACAAATATATACTCTTAACATTTTAAAATTACGAGTATAATTGAACTCAGGAGCTTTTAGAAATACACGACTCGGATGAAAAAACTCAAGCTCGCAGACCTCTAGTTCTTAGAAAGATAATTTTAGGAGGTAAACCTCACACTTTATTCAGGCAAATACAGAATCTGTAAATATTTGAAAGTGTTTTAAAATTTTATTCTCTTTTATTTGTGCTTCATTTTCTACAAATCTCTCATATTTATTCAATGACATATTATAATCATGTTCATCAGAAATGGTCTAACTCTATCTGGGTGTTTCCCTGTTCCATATCAGGCTTGGTCATGGGTGAGGGACCTGACAGGTTTTGATGTGTCTCCAAACCACCGTGCAGTGTTGTTGGGCTGGATTGGTGGTCGAGGGGCAGAGGTTATGGAGGACCTTTCCGAGGAGGAAGTTGGGAAACATTGCACTCAACTGCTGAAAAGATTTACTCAACGTTCAAACATACCTCCTCCATCTCGGATTATCAGGTAATATTAATAACAGCATAAAAGTTGGAAAAAATTGCTTCAATTGGTTCTTCAAGTACTGCTTGCTATTTACAATACATTCATGTTCTTTCTATTACATCACTTATGTTTGTCTTTTATGTTGATGGTTCCTTTTATGTGTTTCTCACCCGCACAGTTTGTTATACAGTCTTAAGGAATTACCATCACTAGGGTTTTGCAAAGTCCATATTTTATTTTTGAAGTAAATCAAAAAATCCCTAAAGCCAAATAAAATTCTATATATGTTTTAAATTATATTTGGTAATAAAGTACGGGAAAGGCGGATAAAAACTTATAAAAGGAATTAAAACAATATGGCTTTTACAATGAAAAGAAGACCACAGTTCACACTTTACATCGTTTTCATTTAAAAAAGAGGTTATGGCTGTCTATTGAAGAAAATCATTTGTTACTGCCCAATCCCCTGACCTCGGTTTCATTCTATCGGAACTCATCGGGAGGGAGTTTTAAATGTGCAACGCAGCTTCCTAAAGAAAACTGTAAATAACAATATGACACTTATATAGGAGCATGTAAAAGGAATAGCATTAATAACCAATGTCCACTTTCTTTATATGTTTTAAAATGTTTTATATTGTGCATGTTTATATATTTTTAAGCAGTAAATAGGTATCAGTGTAAAAATGTATAACAAATTTCATCCTAAGCTGATAAATTAAGTATATATCACAACATGCAGTTTAATTACTGTAAAGTTTTGTCAAGTGATTCACCACACTAGTTTACCTATTTTCTTTCAATGCCAATGGGAGTAGTGAATAGGAGGGGAATCCCACTTGGGTGGGTAATACCACACTCTCTAGTTTTGTATTTAGAACGACTGACGTATTGTTGACTCCATTTATTGCTGTACTCTTCCTCGAGAAAAAACAACTATAACTACGATCACTGCCGTCATTTAGCTGTTGTTTTGTGGACATGAATGTGAAAATTTCGTTTTTTACTCATATGCTATCACTTTTGAAACCTTGTTTTCTAAAGGTAAGGGCAACTTAAACATATTTACTTAGCTATTTCACATTTACATGTTTAATATAGAGATAATCACTATATATAGTTTTCAGTTAAATTTATTAATGGTTTCATCATTTGGAGTATGGGGTAATTTCATGCATGTCTCACACTGAATGGTATTATTATTACCCCTCACACAATTCAGTGAGTAAAACAAATTATTTATATAATACTTTTATTTTATTGTATGCGTATAACCCGAACGGGTAGTAAGACACGGTGCTAATAATAAATATTACATATTTTATTGTAAATGCCGCAAAATTACAAGAGGAAAGCAGAGAAATGTAAATTGACACAGCAAACATTACAAAATGCCCAAGCTGCAATAGAATCTGGAAGAAAAATCAGAGAAGTAGGAAGGGCATTTGGGATTCACGAGGCTACACTTAAACCCAAAATTAAGTCTGGAAATTTAGGCCCCCCCTAAACTTAGCAGAAATTCAACTTTTTTCGAGGAACAAGAGAATGAATTGGCAGATCATGTCATTAAATTAGCAAAACTGTTTTATGGCATATCTTCTATAGAACTTTGTAGATTAGCATTCAAGTTTGCCGAAGCAAACAACATTCCAAACAACTTCAATGCAGACTTAAGATTAGCTGGAAAGGACAGGTTGCATCTTTTAAAAAAAAAAGACAGGGTAAAATTAGCCTAAGAAAGCCAGAAGGTACTAGTATCAATAGAATAAATGCCTACAATCCAGAAGATGTTAAGCTGTATTTTAAAAATTGGAAAATATCATAGAAAAGTATCGTTTAAAAAAATAGAATTTACAATGTGGACGAAACTGATATGGATACTGTTCAAACGCCTGGACGTATTTTGGCACTGAAAGGGTTAAAACAAGCGGGAGGTGCAATATCACGGGAGCTTGGAAAGAATGTTATGTTGATCTGTTGATTTAGTATCGCAGGATCTTACATCCTTCCTCTGTTTGTTTTTCCTAGAAAGCGGATGTCACCACAGTTAAGTAAAGGAGGGCCAATTGGTGCTATATATGGATGTTCAAAGAATGGATAGAACAACCAACATTTATTCTATGAATGACTTTAACATTTCGGAAACCACACAAAGCCTTCCATTAAAGATCCAGTACTGCTCTTACTAGACAACCATATCCTTTGATATTTACAACTCTTGCAAGGAAAAAGGAGTTGTCATGGTAACAATCCCACCCCATACATTTCATAAACTTCAGCCATTAGACCTCACTTTCTTCTCACCCTTGAAAAAACACCTTCAACCAAGAGTGTGATTTGCACATGAAGACCCATGCAAATGAAAATATAGCATTATATGACCTAGCGGACTCTTCAACAAAGCCTTTATTAAGGATGCCACCATAGGGAAAGCAGTGTCTGCCCTCTTAATTGTGGCAAATTTTAACACAGTGACTTTGAACCTGCTGTACATTTTAAGGAAATTGATCTTGAAGAGGAATAAAATGAACAAGATATTCAACGACCAACCAGTAATGGACAACATGGGGAACAGAATCAAACACCAGTTTAAGATGAAGCGGGGGTCTAGCAGCTTGAACAAGTCCCAAATCCATCTACTAAGTAAACCAATATTTTAGTCAAAATAACAAATGTTACAGGGATACAGCAGAGGCATCACATAATGGTACTGACATTTCTTCTATTCCCAAACCTAAAGTAAAATAATTTTTAAAAAAATGATAAAAGAAAGGGGCAATCTACTATTTGGACAGCGACTCCCGAAAAGGCCAAATTAGAATTGGAACCACAAGTGAAACAAGAAAAGATTTTGAAAAAAGAAAAGCATGCTGAAAACAAGATGAAAAGAAAACATGAGAAAACTAACAAAACCGATGAAAAGAAAGTTCTGAAAAATAAGATAAAAAAAAGGACTGAAAAGAAAACTTATGGGATGATAGTAGTTCAAATGAAGATTTAGATCCAAACTTGGTATGTGATGATAATGAAATGGATTACATCAATCGGGGAATGATTGAAGATGTTTGTTTGATTAGTGGCGATTTCGGTCGTGATGGTGAACTATGGTATAGATATGTGATATGCAGCAATTGGAGCCACAAGGACTGCAGTAGATGAGATTCACCAGCCAACTACAAATGTAACATTATTATTGTAAAAGAGATTTACTACGTATATAAATAGCATATACTCTCTGAACTTTTACATGTTATTATCACTAAAACTTAGATTTATATGTAAACTGTATCAAGACCTAATCGTGTGCAACTGCCCCATACCACACATGCCATTGCCCCTCAATGGGTGGGGAATACCATGCATATAATCTAATTTTTATAATATTTTTAAAATAAAATTTAAACACACTATAAACCTGTGAGGAGGATCTACGTGAAGCTAAAATATTCATTAATATTTGGTATTATTTTGGAGTATTTTGGTTGGCAATAAAAACTGCTATATTAATCTCTCCTTAAGTGCGTTTATTTCCCCCACTCTCTCCTACATTGCCTCTCTCTAAACTATTTTCTTCATCCTTAACCCTTATATTTATCCATCACTAACGTTGATGTTAAACATCACAATTTAAAAAATATTTTTCTTTGTAAGTTTCTTACTGTTCTTTACGAATTTTAATTTTACTCCTGTTTGTTTTCCTCTTTTAAATAGTTTTGTTGTACATTTCATACAGCTTCCTAGAGAGTCTTGATAGAATGAAACCTAGTTCTAGGTATTGAGGAGTAACAATTGGTTTTTTCAAGGGGCAAGCATTATCTCTTTGTACAGTAGCAGGAGTGTAAAGTGTGAACTGTGTTGTTCTTTGTCCACTCATAAAAGTGTAAAGTGTGAACTGTATTCTTCTTTTTCCACTGACAGCAGTGTTAATTTGTGTTCCTTGTTATACTAAACAATTTGTACGATGTTTGTTCATCTCTTTCTTTTATCTGTTTTCTTTCTTGAATACTATTTTAATTAGCTCAGTAAACTCTTTCTGACATGATCTGATAGCCCATCATTGTATTGCTCTTTCTTCAGGAGCCGTTGGCGAAGCAATCAGTTTATTCGTGGAGGTTACAGTAACACAAGTAGTGCATGTGATGTTTCCACTAGTGGTCCTTCCAGCCTGGCAGAACCTGTGTTCTGCCGTCAAATTGGTGGACAGAAGGTAAAAACTACCATTATTTTATTCCTACTACTGGCTCTTATTATTAATAATCATTCCTAGGGCATATTTAATTTCCCTTAACACTGTCACTCCATCACACCTGGCTGTGATTTGAACCGCAACCTTCCCATCATTGTAAATCTAGTCTATTTCATTTCTGACACATTAGACCACATGACTTATGATGTGGGTAGTATTCATTACACACACTGTTCACTCAGTTTAAACATATTTTAAGTTTCTGATGGCTAGTATTGGTCAGGATTTACCACGCATCTGGAAGAAAATCCGAACTGAAGAAATGCACAGATTCGAATATATGTATAATATACAGTTGGGCTGAATCCACTATTATATTAATGTAAATCTCAAATCTAAATCTCCAATTTATATCCAAATTCGAATCTTGGAAAAAATTATGGACATAATAAGAAATATAAATATAATAGAAAAATAGAAAATTCAAATAGCATTTAAATGTTAATATTCTTTCTTATAATTCATTCAATATAACACTCATAATTCAGTTAAGTGTTAAATTACTGGTCTGGGGCCTAGTTGTTAAATTCATCTTACAATTATAAGTTTATATATAAGTTGTTCTGACCACAAAAAGCAGTATTAGAGCTATAAAAAAAGCTGTGGACTGAAATTTTCTTCAATCCTTGAATTTCAAATATCCTTACGGATTTGATGTATATGAGGGTCCCATCCCTAATCCATCATATCATCGTGTCACCTTCCCCCTTCAACCTTTTCTCCTTGGAACATTTATTTGGCCCGCTTCAGTGACAGAATGGTCCAAGGCCGTAGCCAGCCAATAATTTGGGGGG
>CABFVX010004947.1:11966-30437 GCA_902151425.1 Timema shepardi
GGGGGGGGGGGGGGGGTTGTTTGGCGGGCACATGCCTTAATTGCCAGAAGCTAGGAAAAATTATAAATGATAAACAGTTCTAAAAGCTACTTGAAGTGTTTTTTATGGCAACATAGCCCCCTAACTGCCAGAGGCTAGGAAAAATTCTAAATATTAAACACCTCTAGAAGCTTTCTGAAGTGTTCTTTATGGTAAAATAACCCCCCAACTGCCGAAGTCTAGGAAAAACTCTGAATATTAAACACCTCTAGAAACTATCCGAAGTGCTTTTTATGGTAACATAGCCCCTTAATTTGTACTTGTATCTTAATTTTGATATTGTTTGAACCATAAATTAAGCCATATATATATATATTGTTCATAAAATTTTTTGTGGGGGAGGAGGTTTGAACCCCTAAAACTCCCCCTGGGTACGGCCTTGGAATGGTCTAAAGCCAAGGTGGGCAAACCTGTTGCCAATTGCCACAAGTTGTGAATTGGCCATGAAAGTGTGGCAAATTTGAGTTTGCCAGCTCTTACTGTAAAATAACAATTTTCCTGACTGTGTGTGCTGATTGTAACTTGATATTTCCCGCATTCCACATGTGCTTAGAGTAAAGATTTTCAGACAAAAGAATATTGTCAAATTTCTCATCATATTGTCTTACATTTTCAATCTGAAAATTTTCATCATTTGCGTTTGAGGCAGTTGCAGCTAAGTAGTCAAAGTGTACATGTTTTGAATAAACTTGTTCTAACAGTGTGTGTGGTTTTAAATGTTTAATTGAGCCACTTAATTTATCAAATTTTACACGGTGTAACAAATTTCATTTCTACATTTGCCACACTTGTGATTACATTGTTAAATATGTTGCCCACCTTTGGTCTAAAGCATCACTCTCTTGTAAGATTGACCTGCTGATGATGGGGAGATCAAGCTTCGAGTCCCAGTCGGGTCATCTAAGGGTGGTGTTTTCCTAAATTATTTCCTACTTTCCTTCCACACACACAGGGGTAAGGTACCTCTAAAAGCTTCCTTCCTCATTCTTACCCCATCAGAGTAGTTTTCATATGTGTATAACTTGAATAGGTTGTAAGATGCGATTATAAAAAACACACATTTATTTGCATACAAATTGTATAAATTTTCCCATCAAGGTAAAATAATCCTGTTTAAAGTACCAATGGCAGGACTTCAAACTAAAACAAATTAAAAATATTCTTCCATTACACTCTCTAAAATGTCTGAAAAAAATAAAAAGGGAATATCTTTTAGAAAGCCTATAAAATATCAGGAATTTTGTTTTATGAAAATAGCAGCAATCCTGGTTAGTTGTGATAATGTGCCTGTACATTAATTTGTCCTCTAGCACCCTGCAATATTGCTAGCGGGAGAAGCAGCACACAGCAACCATTTTTCTACAACTCATGGAGCGTACGAATCTGGAGTGTCACAGGCTCAACTACTTCTGAAATACATGAACACTGCTCACCAAGTGGTGGAATGATGAGTCAACTTGCTCTGGAGCTATACGGACTCAAATACTCCTGAGCTACATGAACACTGCTCACCAAGTGTTGGTATGATGAGTCAACTTGCTCTGGAGCTATACGAGCTCAACAACTACTGGACTACATGAACACTGCTCACCAAGTGTTGGTATGATGAGTCAACTTGCTCTGGAGCTATGCGGGCTCAACTACTCCTAGACTGCATGAACACTGCTCACCAAGTGGTGGTATGATGAGTCAACTTGTTCTGAAGCTATACGGACTCAAATACTCCTGAACTACATGAACACTGCTCACCAAGTGTTGGTATGATGAGTCAACTTGCTCTGGAGCTATGTGGGCTCAACTACTCCTGGACTGCATGAACACTGCTCACCAAGTGGTGGTATGATGAGTCAACTTGCTCTGGAGCTATATGAGTTCAACTACTCCTGGACTACATGAACACTGCTCACCAAGTGTTGGTATGATGAGTAAACTTTCTCTGGAGCTATACAGGCTCAACTACTCCTGGACTACATGAACACTGCTCACCAAGTGTTGGTATGATGAGTCAACTTGCTCTGGAGCTATACGGGCTCAAACTACTTCTGGACTACATGAACACTGCTCACCAAGGGTTGGTATGATGAGTCAACTTGCTCTGGAGCTATGCGGGCTCAACTACTTCTGGACTACATGAACACTGCTCACCAAGTGTTGGTATGATGAGTCAACTTGCTCTGGAGCTATGCGGGCTCAACTACTTCAGGACTACATGAACACTGCTCACCAAGTGTTGGTATAATGAGTCAACTTGCTCTGAAGCTATACGGGCTCAACTACTCCTGGACTACATGAACACTGCTCACCAAGTGTTGGTATAATGAGTCAACTTGCTCTGGAGCTATGCGGGCTCAACTACTCCTGGACTACATGAACACTGCTCACCAAGTGGTCACTGTACGAGTCGTCTTCTGCTTAGCCGAGTTGAGTCTTGGGAACAGCATAATCTCAGGCAAACGGGCTCTAGTCTAAACCAAATCTGCCTACAACATACAGTATATTCTGCTTCAGCTTAACTCTGTTTATTGATCCTCTTATATCATCATCATTGTTATTAATTTGATTTTTATCACAACAGAAAAGCCAAACTGTGAGTGTTATTAATAGAAATCCCCATTATCAATATATTTAGTCTTTTGCACTAAGTTGCATTATTAAGTTTTATTTAAATAATTATAATATGGATTAATTCCATTTACTGTTCTTTGCTATATCATTTTTCATTCATTTACCCTTTTAACATCTTCAATGTCGGGTATTTTGTGAATTTAGTGTTTATTTAACATCACGTTTTTTTAAATAAATTTAGGGTTAAAAAGATCAGTTTTTTCACTTTTGAATTTCTTATATTAAATTAAATTAAAAAATATATTAAACTTAATTTTAATTATGTATTTCCCCAGTAATTTCTGGAGAAATATACACAAATATAAATTTTAATTTTAGTTTTAAGTTTTATAGGCCTATTTAAAAAAAATTAAGACTTATTGATTACTTAAAAACAAATATATTTTATTTTGATATATAAATATTTCTCTAGACATTCCAAAAAAAGTAAAATAAATATAAATCAAAAAACTCTTAGAGATTAAGCTCCTTGAAATTGAAATCTAGGCAGACACGTTGGAAGCCACACAATTGTTTACTTTACACCACTGTCGGGCTACAGACAACTCAATAGACCCATTTTCTTAAACACTGGACACCTCAGATACACTTCTACTACCCGAGACATAAACATCGATTTCATCCAAGTCGCTAAACTCTATCACTCTCTTCCAACATTTTAAATTATCTAAAATAAATTTCAAAATAGCGGCAAAAGGTTACAAGGAACACAAGCAAAGTTATGGACTGTATAAATCTGCTGCTAGAGTACAGTGTAAACATTGACTTTATCTTATTGCTATCTAGCAGTTTTTGGATGTACTTTTTGTAAACATAATATATTGGGATAATATATTTTTACAGTGCAAGATTCATCATGGCCATAATAGCTCGGGCAAATAATTTTCCACACAAACCAGCTGCCTGTAATAACTCTGGCAAATAATTTCCTGCACAAACAAGCAGCCCATAATAACACGAGCAAATCACGGAAGGAGTTAAGTAATTATTTTGTTATATTTGTTTTCTTATGTCATTATTCTTACATCTCATCTTATTGTTTTGAATTCAGTGCAATTATTATATCTTACACTAGACACACTCTTGTGACATTATCACATAATACATAAGAGTTATTTTCTGCCTAACATGAGCAAGTGTAAAATGTAACAACTATTTATTGTGTATTCCTGTTTGTTGCTGTTCACAAAATGTCATTCCTGGAGTGAATAAAGAGCTATGAATTAGATTTACTACTTATTATATTTTATATTAAGAGACCCTGATTTGTAGTAAATAAAACAATTGGATTCCGTTTAATAAAAAGTTGTTTAATAAAATGCTGGATCCTGATTTGTGGTAAATAAAATGATTGAATTCGGTTAAATAAAGAGGTGTGTTTCAGTAAAAAAGAAAAATCGCTAAATAAAAAGTCAAATCCTGAGTTATGGTAAGCAAAGTTATTGTATTTCATTAAATAAATTTAGATTTTGATATAAAAAAGCATTTTTTTTCCTTGGGGGTGAGGTGTGGGGTGAAAATTATAACAACTCAACTTTGTTATTATGAATAGAAAATTGACAGCAAAAATATTATATGTTTTTGACTATTCCTGGATTCCTGGCCAGCTCTAAACACGAGTAGTTAAATAACATCAATTTTTTTAAATTATTAAATTATAAACATAAGAGGTTAACATCCCCACACTGCTATAATTTTTTCTCTACAGTTTCAAGTTTTTGGTTAGGATTATTTATTTAAATACTATAGAAAATATAACCATTATTCCTTTAAATGCTATAGAACATATAAATCTTGACATAATAAAACATTTTTTAACATACGGCCTAAATTGGAAGATGAGTTTGTTTAATATTGTATGTTAAGAGTTGTGAATGACAAAACGAGCGTTGCAGGTTGTTTTTATTATAATAAACAACTAAACTAGAAGAGCTGACCACAAAAGTGTTTTCAATACTCCTTAGTGGGAAACCAGGCCAGGGTGGGCCCGGATAAAAGATAGGGGAACCAACCATAATGGTAGTCTAATCAGCACCAACGTCTAGGGGTCACTCAGCCTGATTCGGGACTACACAGACTAGGATGCCGGTTCATCAGTACGTAAAGCCATCATACTTATACCGTATGTGGACAGATGCAAGGCAGACCTTCGAAACATCGTAGGAGTTGTGCCTGATGAAAATAAAGAGGGTCTGTACAAGATCGGGATGAAGTATGAAGTGCCGGATAAATTATATTGAAGGTAGGTTCATAATTATTTTTTTAAATTTTAAACAAATATTATTTATTTCACATCTGAATTCGACGGTTCCTCTCAAGTGTTCTTGATCAGCGATCAGGTGCCCGATCATGAAATTTCTCTGAGGACTGCAGAGAGGAACGCGGCTATTAAGGAACAGGACAAGGGTTAGTACACTGTTCATGCATAAATAAGTGTACTTCAAAGAGATGCTTGTGCAAGAAACGGTCATCTTTGCAACTCCAAGTACCATAGCAGTATGCCTTGTTTTTGCAATAAGTGATAAAAAGATGTAATTGATGGTTTCAATAATAAAATCTGTTTTGTGGATTAGTGTTGTATTAGTTGTCCCTAGAGACAACTTGTTTTACCTAAAATCTGGTTTTAACGGCCAGAGATTTTAGTCAATACTAATTTTAACAGGCCAGTACGGGTATTGACTACAGGATTTTTAGTGAATTATAGTATTGTCGGCTGCATTTTGTTGGTTCAAGAATTAACTAGTTAAAACTAGTATTGATGAAATGGCTTTACTGGGAATGATTTTACCTAGTGAAATCGGGTTTTAACGGCTTTCGGATTCTAACTGTAAAATTATATAGCATATCAGAACGTCTAACCACCCACTCGGACCCACCTCGGTGGCGTAGTTAGCTAACGCGCTGGTTTCTTGTTGAGCTATACTGCCAAGGACGGGGAGATCGAGGTTAGAATCTCACTCAGGTGAACTGGGGGCGGTTATTCCTAAATAGTTTTACACTCTCCTTCCACGCAAGTGTGAGATAACTTCCTCTAAATTCAACCCTACCAATTCCTAACCCATTAGCGTTAGTACTCAAGCGTATAAACCGAACGGGTAGTAAGACATTGGCGCTAAATAATAATAAAAACTACCCGCCCGGGCTATACACTTATGTACTAATTACGCTAATGGTTTGAGAGGTTAGGTAGGTTATATATAAAAAGTGTACCTGCATTTGCGTGGAGGGAGAGAAGACAGCATTTTTTTGAAAAACCACTCTCATTACTCGAACCTATATCTCCCCGTCATCGGCAGTCCAGTTTACCACCAGAGTAGCGCGTTAGACCATGTGGCCACTGAAGCGGGTCCCTACTATATTAAATGGATCTTAAATGATAAGTGTTTAAAAAAACTTAACTGCTATTTTGGGAGCTTTGTACACAATAGAGAGAGCACCCGGACCAGACCTTGTGCTCTCGGAGGTAGGAAAATAGTTTTCGAGTACTTAAGGGCAAGATACCCACCCCATAGGTACTATAGCTTATACTGGGCTTCAACTACGGATGGGCGAGCCGATCATAATATATTACTCGTTGTATTGATTATCTCTACAGATTCATAGACCCACAATACATAGGATAAATTTATTCTCTTTTCCACAATTTATTAAATAAACGCATTTAATCAGTCTAACTGGTTTAAAGTATATTTTAATTTTTCATACACTACTATTATTTTTAAAGTAGTTGTACACTTATTTATGAAGCAAATCATAATACTGTCATAAATATTATGGTAGACTTACTTCTCAATTACTTACTCACTATATGTCATTTGGAACTAAAAAGTGCATTGTCACACAAAAGTACGCCCCCTATTCCTATCTTGAGCCAGTTCTATCCAGTTCACCTCGTTCACCCTATCTTTTTAATGCTACTGAATTAGGTTCTGAATAAAAAATTAATAGTTCTTTTTTTATACAATCTAAGTCATTGATGCTAAAAATTAGTTTAAAAAAAATTTAGAACAGTGTTTCCATTACCTCTAATAACTCGTAAGTAGTAATGTACCAACGGGGGTGGGGTGGCGGGAGGGTTTGAGGGGGGTCGAGCCCCCTACCGTAGTTTGGGGATGACCTGAGATTCACGCAGATCCAAAAATAAAATAAAATGGTGGTAGGAGGCTGTAAGCACTATGGAATCAATCACCCAGCTTTGGGCGTCGATTGAAACACTACGGACTAATTCCCTGATATAATACTGCTGTGATGTTGTTTAGGTTGTACAAAATCACACACCTGTAGTATTCTGCAGGCTCATTTCATCTGTTCCATTTCATCAGGTTTATAAGTTCATTCGCGAGGTTAAGAAGTCATGACAATGACTCGGTACTCAAACAACAAATCATCCCTTTCGCAGACACCCTACAGTAGCCCCATAGCTTCTTTGGTGCTGGCTGACAGTTCACAGCTGACTTCTGACAGTAAACTTTTAGGTATATACCTAAATTTTGACCGTCAAAAAGTGACAGCAGCTAAACATAGTTTTTTTGCAGATCATATGGTTCGGCGTAATTTGGTCTGGTAACTTTTCAAAGCTTTTAGCTGTCAGCTGTGAACTGTCAGTCAGCACCAAAGAAGCCATGGGGCTACTGTAGCTTGGCGTAACTGTCAAGTTGGTAGCTCTGAGTCGGGCAACAGCCGAACGGTGTGTTTAGGTTGTCTATAGCTCCGTGTTCGAGCACCAATTAAATCGGTAGATTAATAAAATTGAAGAAAGAGAACTGTTGATGGCTGTTTATTCACACACGGTTTATTTATATGACACCTGTTAATTATGTATATATATTTTAATTAAATGTTTTATATCACTGCACACTTATGATATTAATGTAAGTTATTTTAGACTGTTACTGCCAGTGTGTGGGCGGAATATCCCGGTGTAGATGTTTGGATCCCGGAGATGCCTTAAACATATACTTCATTCACGACAGGAGTTTACCTCTGAAAGGTCTTTTT
This sequence comes from Timema shepardi, assembly GCA_902151425.1. NCBI lineage: Eukaryota > Metazoa > Arthropoda > Insecta > Phasmatodea > Timematidae > Timema > Timema shepardi. The sequence goes on from CABFVX010004947.1 coordinate 19,629, forward strand.
TCTTACCAATATCCTACTATATAATAGATTTCTGGTAGGGAAAAAAGTCCTTTCCCAGGTAAACTCCTACCGTGAACGAACTTTACGCACAACGGTTTATTTATAACATACCCCTTGCCTTTTTCTCCCCCCATCAACAGTGTAAAATCTAACTAATAAAAAGAGTCCTAGCGATAGGTGTTGTGAAGGCTAGCTTCTTATTGGTTTAGAGAATTGGCGTCTTCTGCCAAATACTCCGTAGTTGTTCCTTTTAACAGGAAAGATAGTATAAAAATATATTTTAAAGGTGAAATCCTTTTCCCATTATTTCTGAGAAACGCGTGTTTCTTCATGGATGAATCTTAAAAGGATACTCTACGTATATTACTTTAAACAAAATTTACATTCATCCATGACTTTTTACATAATTTATAGTAATCCAAACCAATATCATTACAAGGCCGGGGGTATGACCAGTTAAACATTGTGAGCAAAGAAAATATCAATTGATTAGAAATAGTCTCTCTATCAACCACCAAGTGTATTTATTTCATAGGAGTGAACTATCTTTCACGGAATGAAAGTGGGATATCTTCATGCTCCGAAAATATTATTCTTTGTTCAGTAGGATTAACCTCTTACCTCTCTTTCAGTGCTAGTCTTTCTTTGTAAAATTATTGTTTGCAAATATTAATGATCAGGTTAACAAATACCAATAAAAATTACCTTCCAAAAAAGCTTCTAGGTGTATCAATTGGTTTTCGCAATTCTGCGTATGCTACTGCTCGTTAGTGAAAACTATACAATAGAAGTTCAAGTGGCTGAATACAGTAAGGTGTCTTAGTGTATAGCCAATTTAAGATAATATTGTTCATAGTAAGTGTGATACAATAATTGATAGAGTAAAACAAGAATAATTATAGTACTAAATTAAGATAAAACAACAATTATGACACAAATATGAAAATTAGATAAATGTAGAAGGTTCTTGATTGAGCACTCATGCGATGGTAAGCTATCATATTTTTAGAGGTGCTTATTAGAAACTATTATAGCCACATTTCTTAGATTGAATGTATACCAAATTCAACTTTACTGAATTCCCGTTGTTATGGCTGTGAATGGTTATCTAAAATTATTTAAACTTATATTTCTTAATGTACTACTTGAAATAAGTTTTTTTTGTACTGCATAGCAGAATTTAGGTAGACACAAAGTTCTAAATGTGTTATTTTGTTTTAAAATAAATTTGTTTAGAGGGAGTAAGAAGTGATGGATTAAATATAACTTTAATAGCTCTATTCTATAGTATAGGGGGAGGCAGAAAGTGTTATTGTTTTTTGTGTCGTAAAGATGACCACCATTATATGCAATACCTTGTATGCGCCTCTCGAATCTTGACAAGGTTTTGCTCAATGTTGCTTGATGAATTGTTCCACACAAGAAACAGTATGGATCTGTTAAGTGTAGTGAACGTGGTGGGCAAGTAATGTCCCCAAACCGAGAAACAAGGTGCCAAGGAAACATTTTGTGAAGCACCTCCATTGAGGTTTGATCTTTCGGAGCCCGGAACTGCAACGTAAGGGCATGGATGCCAACATTACGTGGCTTTATTTTGTGGGGCATATTATATAGTCATGTTTGCGTGACTCGCCAAGAAAAAAATCAGAAATGTAAAGAAAGAATTGTGATGGGGTAGGTAGAAGGTGTATTTTTTATTTTTGCTACCACTAGATAGAATCAGATCGCAATAAGGAGTATATTTTAGAATATATTATAATATATACAAATAAATGTTGGATATCAAACATTGGCAAAATGTCAAAGTATTTTTCTTACAGCCCTCAAAAGTGATAGTATGACAAGACATGGCTTGGCGTATAAATGAACGAAACTAGATCTAGTCAAATAAATTATCACATGCATACTCTATAAGCCCCACATACTTAAAGTTTTTAAAGAATTTATTGTTTTTAATAGATACCAATATAATAATAACGTTATGATACGTTTAGAAAAAGTCGACGGTTTCCTTTACTAACATTGATGCTTTAGTTTAGATTCGCACATCAATATTTGTTTATTTATTCAGTTGTGGTTTGTTCTCAGTAACTGTGCGTAGCAAGAGTCTTTAATAAAGTTAAAGTTTGTCCAACTTCTACGGAGGGTTAACGGACCTTAAGGAGTCTGTGTGCAAAGCAGTTTGTTACTGTGGGGTTCGACTCTTACGGACCACAAACTATAAACTACGAGAATTACGGATACGGAGTGTGAGCTGAGGCCTAAGGTTCTTACTACGTTAATCTGACTATACATCTATTTTGTTGAACATCATACTACTCCCCAAGGAGTATGAGGCCTTAGAGAGCGAAGTTTCCGTGATTTAACCGCGAATATTTTAATTACCAGAGAACTCACGTGACAAAACATGCGACATGTGTCTTAATTTCCTTTTCCCACTAATTACTTCACCCACTCGGTCATAGCATCTCTCTCGGTTTCCACCTCCTACCTACCCCACACCCCCTTTGCCGCACGAAGGGACACGGAGCTATCCGAGATATCCCGAAGAGGATTCGGCGCCCACTTGTTGGATCTAAACTATGATCCCCTTCAGTTCAGTCGGCTGCAACCCTTCTTGCTTGTCATTCACGAGGGTGGAAGAGAGAAAGGGTAACTTCACGCACGGCAGAGCGATACTCTCGTCCCGGTGAGTGCTATCTCAAGACCCCTGTCATCTTATACCGACTGGCGGGAGGTTTTACATCACAAGGGCTTAAATTGCGATAATTATTATGTTTTTTCATGCTTCGTGTCTCATTACCAGACGGGATACCCTCGTATTTACTCTAATGGGGTAGAGATAAGGTAGACATAATTTCAGAGAAAGTGTACCCGCATTTGCGTGGAGGTATAATAAAAATAAAACAGTGAGGAAGAAATAGTTCAGTACACCTAACCCGTATTCGAACCCCAACTTCCCCATCACCAACAAACCTATCTATACGAGACTGACGCCTTTGTCTACTTGTCCTCTGGTGAAGGTGTTATCGTCTTGTTTGGCATATATTTTTCGATTATAGAACATTGTATTGAACTGGTGAAAAAATATAAATTTTGAAATATTACTGTTATAACTACACTTTCTCGGTTCTAAGAAATAAGTTTTTTTCGAATGATGTTTGTTTGGTCAAATATTTTGGCATTTTAATTCTTACGTTTGAACTTAATTCCTATTAATTACTTAATCCATGGGGTAATTAAAGTACATTCACCCGAATACTCGTGGACAGGAGATGGGAAATCACCAGTGATGAATCACGTGAGGTAAACCAACCTTAATATAAACAACCGAGATTTGAACCCTGACCTCCCCGTCAATATCAATTTAGTATGTTACAAGCTTGCCTGCGTGACTATCACCGTGTGAATATTTCTATAATTGTTATTTCTTAGTTAATTCTCATAAGTCTGTTTATATGTTGTCGACTCCTCTATTTAGATTATTGGGGCTTGCATCAATTAATTATCTGTTCATCGTTCGTGTATTGTTCTGAGCTCTGACAGTTTATCAACCCCAGGTGAACGGCCGCCTGTACTAAAATAAAATAGGGTAATGTGCGTCTAACTGCCTGTTCAGTCTGTCCTTAGCTTACACTAACTAATCTAAGGACTCAGGAGCAGGAGGTTGAATTTATGAAGAACTGGCAGGTCGGGTTTAACACAAACTTACACTAAGACTCTTTAAATATTTTTAGGTGCCCCTCTAGTGGAAATGCAGACAAAGACGTCAGTCTCATATAATATGGTTTTTACAGGTGACAAGAAGGTCAGAAATCTAATTCCAGCCGGAAGTACTGAGACTGGGTTTTCTTAAATTATTTCCCACTCTCCCTCCAAGCAAATGCGAACACACCTCATTTAAAATTTCCCTTCCTCTTCACTACCACATTAGTATGCTGATATCCCGGTCCGGTATTAAGACGCGGTGCACGATAAAAATAGAGTAGAAACTAGTGATGTCATGTGATTTTTTTAATGGATTTTTACCTATTGTTCATTCACGGGAGGAGTTTACCTGGGAAAGGTCTTTTTTCTTACCAATATCCTACTATATAATAGATTTCTGGTAGGGAAAAAAGTCCTTTCCCAGGTAAACTCATCCCGTGAATGAACTGTAAATCTTCTATCCCCATTTTCTAAAGTTTGGCAGGTTCTGGTTTCACTATTTCGGTTCTCGGTTCATAGTTACACTTAATCTTACAAACCAATCTAAAGCCTCCATTATATTAGTTTTTGTGATATGGATGGTTGCAAAACTCGCTATCCGTCGGGTTAGTAGATATTAAAGGGGCAGATCATATGTATCTTGACCATGAGAAACTATTATTATATCAACCATATTCAATTCATTGAATGTATGTAATTATTAAAATAGTTTTTATTTATGCTATTAAAAACCATAAAGTTAAACTATTCCATTATACATAGTTATTTAGTAAAATAAAGTTAATGATTAAAAAATGTGTACAAAGTGTTTTTAATTATTTATTTAGATTGTTTCGAAAGCTTTGAGTCAATATTTTTACTGGTTTACTATTATTTATCATATTAAGTGACATGTTATATGAAAGTGTAAATTATCATACTTTTTTTCAACTTGATAATGATGAAATTTTTTTAAACATCAATTTGAGAAAAATTTACTTATAAAAACAAAAATGAAACAAAAGACAGTCTTAGCTGTCGCAGTCAATGCATTTTTTTTAAATTGACAACTCATGCTCTGCATTTAACTACCCGTCCGGGATATTCACATATTAACACTAGTGTGGTAGAGTTCAGGAATGAATCATTTAGATGAAATGTATCCTCATTTGCGTGGATAAAGAGCAATAAATCATTTAGAAAAAATCTTCATGCTACGCCCGGCCAGGGTTCGAATTCTATCCTCCCCATTAAAGGAAAAACAGACAAGATGAGACCAACGGTTTTGTCTACGTGTCCACTAGCACGGGCCATTCTCGTCGAAAGACAGGAATGAGAGGGTCTCGTGACAATTGGTGAAATGGGGAATACATTTTAATAATTGATAGAAAGAAGGGTAAAGAGTTAATATAATGCTATTGATAATTCATATTAGGGGAAGCGAGATTTTCCGCTTAGCGCCCCAATTCTAATAGATTAACATTTTTTTTTTGTTATTTCAAGTAGATCCTATGAAAATATTCCCGATGGATTCGCCAGCTAGTTTCTGTTTTGTTCCTGCGATAAAATAAAATTAATAACTGCGCGTACCGTGTTTTCTAGACCTTAACATAAACTAGTAGCCATTTTATTCACTAATTAACGTATTTTAAGAGTAATTAAAAACATAATTTTTGTGAAAGGGTTGTTTGGTTGATGTAATGTGATAACGAGGGAAAGGGTTGCTATATTATATATCGGAGGAAGATGTATGTATCCACCATGTTCTATGTCCTGTGGAAGCGATAAAAAAAATCTTTGATCGTTCATCAATACCTCGCACCCTATTGTTAGGCCACGGGGTGAAAGGAGGGGCGTGTAAGGGGAAGATGCTCGCGGGAGATTTATCTCCAACTCACACGATCAAAAACTGTCCGCTTGACCTTTACCTGGAACGTTATGTTCCTCCTACCTTCTCATGTCTGGATATGTTTAAATATAGTTCAACTCAACATTTTAAGATGGGTTGGAAATAAACACTGATTAAAGTACATATTTGTACAGTTTTTTTAATAACGAAAGCTTTTTTTTACAAAATAAAAAATATGGGTTCAGTAAATACGTATAGTTTAATTTTTATATCTAGTAATCCCAACAGCTATTAAATATTTGTCTTGGATATTGCGAAATTCAAACAGTACTTTTAATCCTAATTTAAAAAGTTCCTGTTCAAATGTTATGCTTATGATTTTTATTTAATAACGGTTGATATTACTGGACATTTATATTCACAGAGAACCTTTCAATAAACTTATCTGGAATCGTTAAGAGTGGAGACGTTTTTGTCATCCACCACAGCAAATAGTATAGTTAAAACCTTAGCCACCGTCCACAAACTTCGTGGGACTGTTGGCTTAGTCGGTTTTTATTAGGAGTGCTTACCTCGTACTTCTTGAAATAAAATTCATTTGAGCATGTTATGTTCTGACAAGTCATTTACTTATCGTTTTGGTATTTATATAGAGTAAAATTCTATGAACAGTCGACGTCTATTCTACCTTTCCTCATACCACAACAGTTCATTTATTGCAGCTATATCTGTCACGTCGACGCATGATACGTCATTTTCGCAGCTATGATGGCTTGCAACTGTGGCCTTTAAAGCGTATAGCCCAAACTGGTAGTAATACGTGGTGCTAGATAAAAAAATAAAATTATAGTATTTAGATTTTAGAAATGTTAACACAATAATTTGAAAATCCAAGTCATAATCCATCATAGCTTCGAAATATAAGCGATCATTTAAAAAATAAAGTTGAAATCGGGTTAGTAGAACTGTTGGAATAATTTTCTTAAATTGCGGCATCGCTATTGAAAATTGGTAAGCTTTGGTGTAAAAATACTTGCAGCAAATTCTTTTATTAAAAAAAACTTATCTCGAATTGGTTTGGTAGACATTTATATCGAACAAAATCCTCGTTTAAAAAAAAGTCAATTTCCTTTTTATTTTTAGCAGCATTTAAACTACCCGTTCTGGCTATACGTTGATGTACTAATCACGCTAATGGTTTTAGGAATGAAGGTAGTAATACTTAGAGGAAGTGCACTTGAATTTACTTGGAGGGAGAGTGGAAAACCATTTTGGACAAAAACACCGACAGAGATCCGAACCTCGATCACACCGTCATCGGCAGTCTAGTATACTGCGATAATGATACCTTAGACCATGTAGCCACAGAATTGGGTCCCCCTATAGTTATTTCACTGTATAATCTTTCATTTTAAATAAAGAGTAATACACAACAATCGTACATACTTTCTCAAATAGTATTTTATAGTTTGACAACATTTAAAAGTGAGTTATCAATTAACTACCCTTTGGTAAATCTTTTCGAAAAAACAAACATTATTTTTATAATCGTTTGAAACCTTTTTTAAATAATAATTTAGAATAAAATTGCTAAAGCCGTTAAAAATATTTCAATAACTGTTCAAAAACCAAGCTTCAGTAAATTAACCTAAAATGATTTTATTTTAGAAGACTTATTTAAAGACTTTACAGATGTCAATTTCAAACAAAATCGTTAAAGCCGTTTTCCATAAATTTTAAATTTTCAAAAATTAACCTCTAGTTAATTACCTTAGTTTGAGAGCTAGCATGACAATTTTAAGAATGCCCTGAAGTATTACCATATGCCATATAAATATAAAGTTTGAATAAAATCCATCAAACAATTTTGGCTATAGCCTCAGGTTTGGACATAAAGATAAACATGGAGACAAACAAGTCATTTCAATTTTAAACATAACTTTTTTTTCCACTAAAAATACAAAAACAAATAGAAACAGTTGGATGGGAAAGAATGGTAAGGTATTTATAAATCAGCTAAATAGAGTATATTTCAAGAATAATGTTAGCTCTATTGTACCAATAGTTTTTAAATTAGTATAGGGAACGGTTTATTCCAAGACATTCAAATTTCAAGCTTAGGCCTACACACATTTCCCTAAACGTTCTAAAAGCGATCCCAAGGTGGTTTAAATAATCAATATTAGGTCAGTTAGTCCCGCATTTGACCTGAACTGCTGATTATTTCGTTTACTGATGGAGGGGTAGATGACTTTCAAGACATAGACTACAAATACGATCTAAAGGGCCAGTTTCATGGTCAGACTAAGTAGGCCTCAAATGTGGATCTACTTAATACAAGACTACACGTACCTAGACTTGAAAGTAATGGGCCAGTTTCATATGCGAAACTGGCCCATTCAATTGAGCTAGAGCCAGAGTCACAAACTTTACTAAAACAATTTTAATATATTTATAAGTCAAATCATGTGATATAAAGTTGTTACGTTTTATAAATAGTATCAATACTTATAGAATAATAGTAATATTATTCTAGTATGTTATAAATGTTGAATGTAAAAATATGTTTTCATTTTCTAAACTCTCTTCCTATCAGACTCCCATACATACGGAGCGGAGAACGGACATAAAGTGATGCAAATCATGATGATTGTCAGTTCTATTATTACCTTCCCTGTAGTGTGGCCCTCCCCCTTATCTTAAGTTAGGGGATCATTCTGCCGAGGTCCCACCATCAATCTTCTTATTGATCCCTGTCAACCCTGGATGTTGAATAAACTTCCCACGGGGCTATATTCATCCTAATAGCCTCTACGACCTGAGTGAACTCCCATGGAAATTACTATTGGTTCCTAACAGTAATCAAACCAGGTACCCACGCATTAACAGGCAGGATCAAAGGAGCTTGAGGATAAGTAGAATGTAGACGATACAAATCAGCTCTTTACGGAAGTAACTCCTGATTGGGTGATTTTGTTTCGGAAAAAATACACTTGAACATGGATTTGAAACATTTTACTACGGCTTTACTCACTGATACCCCTAACAACTGAGATACCCAGTTTCTCATCCTGGTCAGTGTAACACTTAATTATGTCAATCTACCACTAGGTTTGATGTAGAAACGTTTTTAGTTAAAATACAAAGTATTAAAAATAAATTGAATGAATATTTAGGTTTTAAAAATGTTGCTAACACACCAAACTTAAAAGTCCCTAAATCATATAAAAGGAAACTAGGTACCTAACTATGATTCATGAGGGATTGATGAGTTAGGGAAAGTAAGGGAAAGAGAAATAAAAAGAGAAAGAGTGAGCGAAAGAGCGAGTGAGATAAAAAGATTGAGAGAGTGAGTAAGAGAATCATGAGTGTGAAAGAAATATAAAAGAGAGATCAAGAGTGGTTGAGAGATACAATTTAGTGAGAGAGAAGGAGTGAATGAGAGAGGGATTGAGTGAGAGAGAAAGAATGAGTGAGATAAAAAGAGTAAGTAAGAAAGAGTGAATGATAAATAAAGAATGAGTAAGAGAGAAAAAGTGAATGAGAGATAGAAAGAATGAAAGAGAAATAGTTATGAAAGAGAAACAGTGAGTGATAGAATAAGAGTGAGCGATAAAGAGAGATTGAGTGGGAAAGAGTGATAAAGAATGTTTGAGAAATAAATTGTGAGTGAGAGAAAAGGAAAAATGAAGAGAGAGAGAGATGGAGTGAGTGATATGAAGTGAGAGAGATGGAGTTCGAGAGATGGAATGAGAGAGATGGCGAGAGAAAGAAAGAGCAGGTTATAGAGAAAGAGTAAGTGAAAATAAAGAGAGAAAGAGTGAGTGGGAACGTATAAGAGAATGAGTGAGTGAACACTTGTTTGTATCTGATTGCACAAGCTAAGAGCCGCACTGTTCTAGTAAATATGATGCACTGTTTATTTATGGCACAAGGGCTGGTTTTATTTCGAACTCTGGTTGGAAAAACACAAGCCCTTGTCATAAATAAACACGCCATAAAACTCTTATTCTTGATTAATAAGGAACGAAATTATTTCAATTAGTTTGTTACGCTTTATACTGGTTTTACAATATATAGTCTTAATCTAGTGAAATTTTAAACCAGCTGGTGTAAACGTTCTTCTCACGAGGAATATTATTCTTTTTTATTATTTAATTAACCTCACAGAAGAATAAACAGATGTTAAATTATGTTTAAATAATAATTCAATATTGGTCTAATATAAATTGTGTTAATAAAACGCGAAAAGTAGGCTTACTAAAACCCATCATAAAAGAGATATAATCTGAGGATCTGTTAAAAGCTTTTTTTTTTTTAAGATCAAGTTATAGCTTCTCTACGCACAGTTTTTGAAATCTTGTCTGTTGATGCTAGTAAAAAATGGAAGAAGAGTGACATGGAATAAGTATTTGGTTTTTAAAGAGTTCAAACAAATTTAAGTTTCAGTTTCGTTTTTTGAACTATTCTAGAGACGATTATCTTAATACCTATCGGCAAGCCAAATTTTAGATTTATAAGATGTTTATAAGTGTTCGAATAATTCATGTGGGCCTAGAGATATCAAAACTTTATTAAATTACATCCGGCTGCACACTTTATACAATTTATTCTTTTACTATATCAAGATAGCCAAGATGATCCTAAACCAAATATATCTACCACTACAATTTAAAACAAGATTTGAAACTAAACAAATCAACTCATAGACTGGGTGCACACACAAATGCAATACATTGAAAACTGAACGTTTGGTTAAGAAATATCAAGATATGTGAAAATTAATTATATTCATTTTTACGAAAGCATGTAGGAAAAAAAGATAATCACAGTTTAACAAAGATTAATGAAATAATCGGCTGTTAAAGAGACAGATTGGTCTCTGCAATTACCTGCCAAATTTCGATTTACTATCACAACCAAAAGTTGTTTTTTCTAATGATTTGTGAAATTTTGAGCCACCTATTTCTTGGATACAGTTTTCGATTGTACAATTTTCATTATTTTATGATTATTTGGGTTGGTCTTTGTACTGTACATGATTTCATATATTTCAATATTTTTTTTACCATAAATAGAAGTTTTTTTTGTATTAGTTTTAGAAAGATATATATTGCAATACCGTCTGTCTATCACCGGGATTAGAGAAGAAATCATTTTATCTATCAGGCTAAAACTTCGTATCTAGTGTTTTCATAAGGACTTTTGGAATTGTCTATAAGACCCTAAGGCTAAGAAAGAGTAGTTTACTTCAAGGCGAACAGAGCAAAAAA
>CABFVX010004947.1:30769-42869 GCA_902151425.1 Timema shepardi
AAATATCGTATTAGATTTTGTTTACAATCATAAAACTTTCTCTCTCTCTGAGGGGTTGTCGTAAAATCAAAAGGGACAGTGAGCTATTAAATTAGATTTTGAATTTGCGTAGTGAAAAAATCGTGTACATATGAACATTCCTGGAATAGAAAGCTACGTTTACAATTCATCAAGGGAATTGAACAAAAAATGTAGAATCATTTGGATATACGTACACAACTTTACTTTTCTTTGCCCGCTACGATGTAGCTTTCTCTTTGATATTTTATTAACCTGGCCATCAGCTCGTGTAGCCTGTCAAACTCCGTCTTCCTATTGCACCCCCCACCCTTTTACTTTCCTCACACAACTTTACGTAAGGCTACATAATAAATATAAAAATATCCGTAGTGGAATGTATGTTTGGATTTGAAACTTTACATAAAAGTGAGGTCCTCCGTAAAGTTAAGTCCCCACGGAAAATACAAATTTATTTTATTTTTAAAATTAGTTATTTTTTTACTCTTAGTTTTCCCCGCAAATTGACGTTATTCCCCCCTTTTTTTTAAAGGAGCACACAAATTATTGTTATTTACCGATCCTCTACAGGCTCTTTTGACGGTGGAATAAACGTTGATGAACACTTTGGCTGCATTTAGATCTGAATCTGCTTGAGTGATGCAGAAATTCAATATATGTTGACCCATGACGCTTTGCAACACAAACCAGAAACAGATGTTTACCGATATATTGTATTATTTTATACTGGATAAACATACTAAATATTTTAGATAATATCGTTGACCTCAGGGTAAAGTGGTCACCTCATGACCTGGTGTTCGTAGGTTCAAACCCAGTGGGATCAATGGGGTTTCTTAAACGATAAAAATCTGTAGAAAAACTTCCTTCAGCGGGGAGGTAAAGCCGTCGGTCCCATGTCGATTATGGTGTGTAAAATAACCCTGAAAGGTATGTGCAAATACCTTTCTCGGCCAAATTGATGGACCCTTTCGCTCTCGCTCATAGAAATTCTCGTGTGCTGATATAATAATTAGGTGGTTCAATTTCACGTAGCACTGAGTGCACTACACTGATGATACTGAAATATTGTGATTGGGGTTGAGCTCGTCACGTGATTACGTTAATGCTATTTTCTTGTTTATTTTTATGAAAAGTGTGAGTTCACATTAAGACGTCAATATCATCTTGTCTGGTCTTCTGGTGACTGGAGGGTCAGTTCTACAACCCCAACCGGGTGTACTCTGGTGGAGTTTTTCACTCTCCCTCCACACAAGTGCTGGTACATTTAATAAACACATTACATGGGCTAGTAGTTTGTAGGGTTATATTCACAGTGAGCTGTTTATTGCTCCTAGCCCGCCTCTATGGCAGCACAAGAGGACTATATTTCTACCTCGTAACGATATGAACTCGAGTCTCCTAAACGTGACTACTCGTTTGGAGGAACTCTGAGCTCTTGTCTAGAGCCGTGACTCTAATCCCTGACGATCTCACTACGAGCGTGTCTCCTTGCTAGTTTGTATGATGTCGACGTGACCTCACTGATTCCCCCCGCACGCAGACGTTGTTTTCGTACTTAATTCTGTAAATAAGACCTTATTCAAATTCAAATGATGATGGCGACTGTTATAAAATAACCAGAAACGTAGCTACTACTAAAAATACTACTCTCATTCTACAATAATTGTGTTCATACTTATTTATCTCAGTTTATTGACAATTTTTTTTAAAGAATGTGTGTATGTGTATATGTGCGTGTATGTCCACAAATTAAAAGTTTTCTGTATATTTAAAAAAAAATGGGTGTATATTTTTTTATTATAAATGTAGCTTTAAAATAAATGTAATTGAAACTAATTTCATCAAACATTCTTACAAACAAATATGTTTTCTTTTACACTGGTTTGAAGGCCAGGGAAATATTTATTCAATTTGTTAGTATGAGACAACTTGTATCGCTTCTACGCGTGCACCTGTACTTAGCTTCGCTGAAAACTAGGAGCCGTGCTAGTACCAAATTATGTACAAGTTTTCCTGATAGTTTTGTTTAGAATATCCAACATAGTTGGTCATTCACACTATAATAATTCACTTTTACTGGATTCAATAGTGAATCATATACGAAAACATTTGCCATGTGTACGCGGCATATAAATAAAGATACCAACATTAGTCCCATGGTGCTATGTTGTCTGTGCGCTGCGTCTTACCAACCAACCGGGCTATCAGCATGAACCATTGTTCCCTACTGGGTTCATATAATACATATATAGAAACACAGAGTCATTTTAACACATATATTTATTATAGTAAACAAAAGATAAATTGTCATAAATACAGGTTTCACAAGATTGAACAAATAGCAAAGAGTGAATAAAGAATGTAACATTTACACAGTCTCACTTGGTAGATTTTGTTATTAATAGGTATCCATAAAACATGATGAATTCACAGCTGATATCTCCAGCTGATTGGAGGCTATGAAACAGGTGTCGCAAAAGTACTACTGCTGGTATTATTCCCCTATGGTACTGCCAGCATAATATAGTACATTGATAACTATAAATATCTATGCTAAATCAAAACCTAATCATAGGCTAATATAAAAGTAGAATAATTAGCGCGGACCCCACAATGAATCTAAGGCAATTTCCTTGGGTAGTCAGCTAATTCACAGTTTTCAACAACATTTACATAAAGTCCTAAACTTGTTTTTAAAGTAAACAGACATCCTGGTAGTAGCCCCCAATATAAAAAACTAATGTTCATGACGTTTAGGACGTCATGACTAAATTCGGAACGAAGGAGTAACGAACTCGTGACTCAGACTAAGTCTCAACACTAACATTCTTAGCCAGAGGCTTTAATGTAAGAACAGTGCCATGTGACACATAAATAATCTTAGCAAACATCTATGCTCAAGTTAGACATACCAAATTTAGTAAACCAAAACAAAACTATTCTTCTAGAAACCAAACGAGGCTTCTCATGAAATAAAAGACATATAATTTTCCTTTGAAGAAGGATGCATAAGTTACATTACTTTACAAAAGTCCTAGTAGCAAGGACTTGGCCACGACGACAGGATACCAGTACAGCTGAACGCGTCGTCCATGTCCACGGTGAATTGAGTAGGGCGACCCCTTATCCCGTTGTCATGGCTGAAGGTAGCGAATCTGACGCCGCAGTCGCCATGGTCCTTCGTGACGGCGACGGGCGGCGAATACTCCGTGTAGTCTTGACTCACGGTGGAACCTTTCTACGAATCTGACGCCGCAGTCTGCATGGCCTATAGTGTCGGCGCCGGGCGGCGAATATTTCTTGTTGTCTCGACTCGCAGTGAAATTATTCTACGAATCTGACGCCGCAGTCTCCATGGTCTATAGTGTCGGCGCCGGGCGGCGAATACTCCTTGTAGTCTCGACTCGTTGTGGAATTATTCTACGAATTGCTATCTCTGGACGGCCCATATATATACCAAACCTGGCTAGGACATGACGAAGAAGAAATGGAAAATAAGAATGTAAGAACCAGACATAAATAAGGGAGAATAAACGTGGGGAGAAAAGGAAAACAAAAGAACATTATCAAAGGTTCTTCAAATGACCACCAGTATCTCTGCGTGCGCAACAGGTCAAGGCGTCGACTCTTCGACTCTCGCTCTTTTCACCAGCTGAGTTTAACAACTGCGCACGTGAGTCGGCTAGGGTCGGGAACCTCGTGTTTCTTAAAAGAATGATATCTACAGACATATGGCTGGGGTGAGCTTGTTCATAAATATATTATAACATAATATATCTGTATTAATGTACTTATTTAATATCCACTATTGTTTTTATGACAAATAAGGATATATACATTTTTTAACATTTTTCGTGTGTGTACACCACGTGGCCGTAGAACGCCCGTTTATGAATTATTATCCTACAGGAAAAGCGAAGTGTTAAAAGTCTTTAGTTCATAAACACAATAATATTAGCCTTCTTCTTTGATATTTAACACCGTAATTATCACAAGACAATATTTTTGATCAACCACGTGTTAGGAGGTTAGGCGATAGGTAACTTTCGTAGATTAGAAGATATAACTTTAGAAACAGATTAAATTAAATATGCTGATTTAATTTCAGTCTCGCATAAAATCCCGAAAATATTAAATATTTTCTTGTAGCTGTTCAACCATTTGGTTGACACGCTACAAGCATATTTGCACTAATGTAGTAGCAGCGAGAATGAAGGTAGAATTTAGAATAAGTGTATACGTAATTGCGAGGAGGGTGAGACGGAAAACATTTAGGATAACACCCCTAGTATACCTTGCCGGGATTTGAACTGTGATCTCCATACCACTGGAAAACCAAACTAGACGAGACGCCTGCCTTTTAAGTAGAGGCTAATTTCATGTTAAGGCATCTCTTGGAAGTATATATTTTTACCAAAATAAACATTTTAAAATTTTGTCTAGCACTAATAATTTTATTGTTTTTCCTTGTGATTTAACTTTTAAATCTTTGGGATGATCTTTTAATTGGTTTTATAAACGAGTTACTAATTGAATCATTGGGATATATGTGTATTTTTAGATTTAGGTTAAGTCAACAAAGAAGATTAATGTGTAAAATAAGACCATTATAAAACCAATTTACAATCCTCAATCTGACAGATTAAGCTAGGGAAACAGTAATCAGCCCTACCACTGGGGGCCAGGGGGACCGTGACTATTGAAATACAATCATGGCTAATAGGATTCTAAGATTGAATTTAAGGCCGGTATGAAATACCAAAACTGAATACTGTCTTGGTGTTAGTGTTGATGTTCAAATATTTAAGAACAATTTTAAATAGCAATGACAATGTTATAGTGGAAATTAGGAAAAGAACAGAAGGATAATATTTGGTCCGTAAGTCGTTACCATCTCGTCTGTTGTCAAGAAATGTGAAACTCAGAAGCTTCAAAACCATAGTTTTACCGGTTCTTCTTTATGGTTGTGAAACGTGGTCTCTTACCTTGCATAACGAGAATAAATTTAGTATGGTTGAAAACAAACTAATTAGAAATATATTTGGTCCAAAATGAGATGAATATAATGGATAGTGGAGGAAGTTACACAATTATGAGTTACATATCCTGTACTTATAGTCGGAAATTTCTATGGAAATCAAATTTCCCATTTTAGGGTGGGCAGGACATGCAGCGTGAATGGAATGAACTATATTCGTATTTCTGGCAGAGTCTTGAGAGGCAAACCCAATAATAAGAGACCTTTGGGAAGACCTAGATGCGGATGGGAGGATAGCATTAGAATGGACCTAAAAACAGAGGGGATGTAATGAGATTGACTGGATAGAAAATAGGACGATATTTTGTAAGGGCTGCAGAGAGTTTCTGATACTATAGAAGAAAGTAGTGTTAGTGCTAGTAGAGTATTAATGTTAACGTTGTTTTAATATTAGTGCTAGTGGAATTTCAGTGTTCGTGTTGTTTTTGTGTTGGTGTTAGTTAGTTAGTTAGGGTATTTTTATTTGTTTGTGTTATTTAGGTGCTATTTTTGTTTTAGTGTTAATTCTAATGGAGTTATTAGTTTTGGTGGTAAATATTAGTGGAGTTTTATGGTTGTGTGTTGGAACCAAGCTTGGTGTTGTTTTGGTGCTATTGTCACGTTAGTGACGATATTTGTTTGTTAAGAAGAGTTAAAAATGCGAGCGGAGATTTATTGGTGAGAAAGGGATACTCACTAATACTACACTAACCCTCAAACAACATTCAGCCTTTTATACAAATTACTCTTTAAACTCCACTAAAACACACTAACGCTAAAATTAGACTACCACCCCAACAACACTAGGCCTTGCACACCTCCCTCAAACTCCACTAAAAATACACTAACACTAAGACTACACTCAACCTCGTTTTCATATCCTGTCCCAAGTTTAATCCTTGGTTTTGTATCTTCTTGACATCGAGGTAAACGTCCCGATGCTTGGATGAACGTTTGTTTAGTCAGACGTGTAACCACGGTTGTCCAAGTGGTGGACTGTGATGGGTGGATTGGTCCCAACTAGAAGGAATAATCAACATTTACTCTAGTACATCACTGGTCCTGAAAAAAATTGTCAGCTTGAAGAGACCCTTTGATTTCTTTTTAAAAAGCACACTTTTTTGGTGATCAGCGCTATACTTTAACTAGGACGAGCACAAAAATTACACGTATATTAACACACGTAAAATATATTTATATAGGTTAACCAAAACCGACTGACTATAAAATTTAAAGCAACTCGTACGTGTAAACCTACAATAATTAATTTTCGTCGTTTGATGAGCTGTTTGTATTTATCTAAAGTTGAAAGACCAACCAAATGTTTGACAGGTGACGTCACGGGGAGAATGACATAAAGCGAACGTGTAAAACACCTCAACTGTCTACTGAGCTAAGTGTACCGGGTTTTATATCCAACATGGCTGAAAAAGTTATCATTGATGAAATTAGGTTGTTTCCTTTCACAGTTATAAGTTTACGGCTTGAGAACTAGGTGTTGTATCTCTTCTCTAAGTTAGTTTGTAGATCGTGTGCTGATCTAATCAATTTGTTTATAAAGTGCACATAAAATTCCACTGATAAAAAGCTGTTTGTATATTTAAAATGCCCTGAAAGTTGAAATTTTGTTTTAAACTAGTGATTATTTTCTAATATAGGCGTCCAACACAATAACATATATATTTTTATCTATTTATTTGAGGTATTCAACGTCGATTTTATAAACCGACTGATTATACTAGCCCTCGATAATGTCTATGACTGAAGGCGAAAGGGCCTACCAACTTTTCTGGGAAAGGTATTTTCACATATCTTCCAGGGTTCTTTTACTGCCACAATATAAATGGGAACGACGACTTTACCTCCTCCCCGAAGGAATTTGTGCTACTGATTTTTACCACCCGTCTGGGTTTGAACCCACGAATATTGAGTCCTGAGGTGAGCACTTTACCTCAAGATCACCGAAGTCAACAACGCATATATCGGTTGGTAGAAACTACCGAATCTCTATAGGACACTCCTAGGCGTGGCCTACAAAGTTCACAGGTGATCAGAGCTATAAATGAAAGCTATCCAGTTCACGTTGTACCTCAGAATATTAATTAATAATTTGGCGTATTAAAGGTACACTCTCTAAACCAACTGGTTATATCTGCACATGATTTAAAACTATAGTAACTATAGAACAAACACCACAACCACTAGGCTGTAAATTCATAGTTTGGAAAGGAAAAGCCCTAATTTCACAAACTATAATTATTTCAGCCGTGTAGGTAATTAAACCCCGGACCTTTATCTCAGTAGGACGACACTATAAGGATATTAACAGACAGAGCAATGGGGCTGAAAAGTCTCTAGGAAGGTAAGACCAAATAGAGCTCCATCCCCCTGTGGTTGAACCGGCTGTATGTCAGGCACAACACTCTACCGGTGATATTATACATAGTCGTGTTTTGAACCATGCCCCGTGCGGTACAAGAGATAACATTTGAAAATATTATTTATCTAATTATTTTTTCATTCCCTCTTACTACCCTTCCAGGCTATCCACCTATTTAAACTAATGGGGTAAGGATGAAGAAGGTAGAATTGAAAGGAAATCTACCTATATCATTTAAGTAATACAAAACTTCAGTACATCCAGCTGGTATTTGAACCTCGACCTCCCCTTGTCAGCAAACTTGTTTGGATGAGCTTGACATTTATTCCTCAAGCTTACCAATGTGGATCAGTCTAAAAAGCATTTAGTCTGCTGTTGAAAGCTGTATCGGTGATGTGGATTTTTAAAGCTACTCTGTGTATCAGACTATTTACAAGTAAAATTTTCAAAACTAAACAGACAAAGCCAGACAAGTTTTTTAATTAAAAAGCGAAAATCTCTTGATATTTATTTTCTATTCATATACGTACTTCTTTTTAATTTAAATATAATGGAAACCATATAAAATACATTCATCAGATAAAATATCACAGTAAAATGTGTTTCATTTTACAACGTCCACTTTCCCCACTAAACATCACCTTGTGTCATGTTTTGGCCCTGTCTCTTTGTGGCATGATTTGAACCTGTAGCCTTATGGAATGGCTTGGCCCTGTCTCCTTGTGGCATGATTTGAACCCGTAGCCTTATGGAATGGCTTGGCCCTGTCTCCTTGTGACATGATTTGAACCCGTATCCTTATAGAATGGCTTGGCCCTGTCTCCTTGTGACATGGTTTGAACCCGTAGCCTTATGGAATGGCTTAGACCTGTCTCCTTGTGACATGGTTTGAACCCGTAGCCTTATGGAATGGCTTGGCCCTGTCTCCTTGTGTCATGGTTTGAACCCGTAACCTTGTGTAATAGCTTGGCCCTGTCTCCTTGTGGAATGGTTTGAACCCGTAGCCTTATGGAATGGCTTGGCCCTGTCTCCTTGTGGCATGGTTTGAACCCGTAGCCTTATGGAATGGCCTGGCCCTGTCTCCTTGTGGCATGATTTGAACCCGTAGCCTTATGGAATGGCTTGGCCCTGTCTCCTTGTGGCATGGCTTGAACCCGTAGCCTTATGGAATGGCTTGACCCTGTCTCCTTGTGACATGATTTGAACCCGTAGCCTTATGGAATTGCTTGGCCCTGTCTCTTTGTGGCATGGTTTGAACCCGTAGCCTTGTGTAATAGCTTAGCCCTGTCTCCTTGTGGCATGGTTTGAACCCGTAGCCTTATGGAATGGCTTGGCCTTGTCTTCTTGTGACATGATTTTAACCCATAACCAATGCGTATGTGAATGCAAAGTACTTACCATGGCAAATGATGCTTTGCATAATTGTTTGAAAGCTACAAACTATCCTGTGTGTAATGAAGTGAACATCCCAAAATAGACATCCACATGACCTCAAGTATTACCTCAAGGCACGGCGTCAGAAATTTAAGTATAACAATATATTGAGGGAATCCCTGTGATTATGTGTTCTACAACCCGCAATGCAAAACTGTATAACATCTAGTATTTTATCTACCTCACGGCGCCAAAGGTGTAAATATAAATTGAAAGAACATCTTTATCATAATATTCTACTCCAAACATTACACACCTGTAGTACAGCTAATGTGTTATCTACATCATGACAACAGAAGTTTATCTATATAATTTTTTTAAGAACCCCTATATTTTAATATTCTACTTCACGCATTACTCAACACTAGTTCATCTCGTATCAGCCCTCCCGTACGGCGTTAAACAAGGTCGTAGCCAGCCAATAATTTCAGGGCCGGGGGAAGAGGGGGGGGGGCACATCCCCCAATTGCTGGAAGCTAGAAAAATGTATAAATACTAAACACGTTTTGAAGCTCTGTGAAGTGTTTTTTTATGGTAAAATAACCTCCAAAATGCCGAAGGCTAGGAAAATTTCTAAATATTTAACACCTCTAGAAGCTCTCTGAAGTACTTTTTACGGTAACACAGCCCCTAATTTGTATTTGTATATTAATTTTGATATTGTTTGAACCACAAATAAAGCCATATATATTTTGTTCATAAAATTTCGTGGGGAGGGGGGGCCTTAAATCCCCCCCCCCTAAAAACCTGGTTACGGCCTTGGCGTCAAAAATTCAAATAAATAACGCTGGCCACCTATGTTTTATATTCTATTGTCTTCACTACACACACAACTGTATGCAATCTAATATAAGCTCTTCTTTAAGACGTCAAAATTCTTAATAAATAACGCTGGCAACCTATTTTTTATATTCTACTATCTTCATTATGCAACTGTATGTAATCTAGTATTGGGTCTACCCTATCACAGATCACATTGTACAATATGGCGTCACAGGTTTAAATAATAAATAATGATTGACCCCTTATGCCTTATATTCTTCTGCCTTCATTAATCAACTGTATGGAATCTAGTATAAGTTTCTCGTATGGCATATAGAAGTTCAAATATATACTTCGGAAAGTGTTGGTCTCTTTCTGATAACTATAAACTATCTAATACAAGTATATCATTTGTATTTCAATTTGTGATACACGTTCTTCTTTTATTGCCTTATCATTTAACATTATTTGATCTGGACGAGGAAGGTGAATTTGGAGGGACTGTGCTTAAAAAAATGAAAAAAAAATGTAAAAAATCACTACTTGATGCAGTTTTTAGATCCAAGTCCTTTTAAGGGTATAAATATTTTTTTAAATATCATTTTACACTGGATCAACAATTCTAAAGCCCACTTTAAAATATTAATAAATTTTGTTGAAAAATATAAGTTGTATGATTTTATTTAGCACCGCGTCTTACTACCCATTCGGGTTATAAGGCTACGTACTAATTGCGCTAGTAGTTTCAGGGATAAGGAATGTTATATTTTCAGGAAGTGTACTCGCATTTGCGTCGAGGTAGAGTGCAAAACCATTTTGAAAAAAACCTCAGTACACCCGACCGAGATTCGAAGTTCTATCTGCGCATCATCGGCAGTCTAGTCTTCTGCGAGAGTAGTGCTTTAGATCATGGGGCCACTGAAGCGGCTATATCCAATTATTCTTTTAATTACTTAATCTAATTAGAAAATGTCTGATAAACAATTAGCGTGTCATATAACAAAGCCACGCTCTATTTTGAAGTACATATTAATTTAGGTGGACTTTGTGTTCTACAGAGGGTTGGTTGAGCTTTTTTATTTTAGAACCGAGTCTTACCACCCATTTGGGCTATACGCTGTTAATATAACCACCCCAACTCCTCCTCTTAGTAACTATTTGCTCACACACTCAAGATCAAATTAATCTGCTTTAAGGGTGATCTTACGCTCTGTTACAAGACTGATATAACCTTGGGTAACTGCCCGTATTGTCTGTCGTTCACATCAGAAGTCGAAATGCCCATTAGCACATTGTTTTGGGGGTTGTTGATTTCCTTATTTTTATTATTATGTCGTCTCCTACTTAAACCAGCCCTGATAGTGCGTGATACCATGCATTTAATGAACTCCTAATCACGTGTAACTATCTGCATATTTACTCACCCCTGAAAATTAATTTTTACTCACCTGAATTAAAATTAAAATCTCTCAAAGGCGAGTAAAAAATTAAAATATCCTTCATCAAAGGGTTATTTCAAATATAGTACAATGCTCACTCACATCCATAATTACCTTCATGACCTTTTTGCTAAGAAGAAGGAAAGGAATGGTCTTAAGCTCATCTTAATACATTTATCCCTGGGATATATCTGGTAGGGGATACCTTAAAATCCCCTTAATACTCTTAACCCTGAGGTACCACTTCTAGGGGAGGCCTTAAGATATTAATAATACTTTTACCACTGGGGTAACTATGATAAGGGAGTCCTTAAGATCCTCTTAATACTTTTACCACTGGGGTAGTTCTGTTGAGGGAGTCTTTACGAGCCTTTTAATACTCTACCTCCTAGTTTGAGTCTGGTTGTGGAAGCGTGCCTATGTTCATGTTCACTAGATTATAAGAAAGACTCTGTATTTCGTATTTTCACCCTCCCATTCCTTTTTTTTTTAATCGTTTCTTACTTCCTCTCGCTAAGGCATGTATTTTCCCCTTTACTTTCTTTTTTGGGTTTGATTGTCTCATTAATTTTAATGTTATTATATTTAAAACTCTTATATTATAAGCTATCTATATACTACTATTTATTTGTTGTTTCTGGCATCAACGACAGGTTTTGTGTCGATATGCTTCCAAACATTATTTGTAATAGTATTAGTAGCCTGAAATACAACACTTCAACGATCTAGACCAGTGTTTTACAAACAGAGGGCACGTGACATGGCATATTTTGGATAATAGTTGGCCTAATAAACAAATGAACACATTGTCATTAAATTTGTATTTATTAATGTTTGTCAGAAATGTATTTGTCTTATTAATAAAACTATGATACAATAACGTGGAACAACCATTTATACTTTACAAAATAACAAGTGTGTGTATATATATAGTTCCTTTTTTTTATGAAGACTTGGAAGGGCTACGGGACTGTCTAGGTTTGGGAAACACTGATCTAGGTGATGGTCTGAGGCCATCTTCTACCACACACACACACACACACACAC
>CABFVX010004947.1:42942-57350 GCA_902151425.1 Timema shepardi
CACACACACACACACACACACACACACACACACACACACACACACACACACACACACACACACACAGAAACACTGAAATCGCTAGAGAGGGCTAAATAAAAAAAAACTCTAGTGATATTAATCAGATGTTTCTAGGAACTTGTCCCAAAGGAAGTATATCACTGAAGCCTCAAATTTGTGTAATTACCCCCTTCTGATGATATTTACTTACTTCATCAGCTTGAGACTAATTAGGAAATGACTTGATTGACCAACATTTCGGGTAATTTTCCCGTCTTTGCGAGTGACCTTTATGCCAGGGGAGAAGGGAAGTAGACTTGATTGAGGGTCTTAGTAAGGCTCGGACACATTTGACCTCGGGTAACCTTATACAAACTTTGGGTTGGATTCACACAGGATAGTCACATCCATCAAATAAAGGGAGACTAAGCAATCCCTCAAAAAACATTTACCACTAGGTCTCGTATTGTCTAGTTTGACGGTGGTGGAGAGATTGGGGTATGAATTCCGGCAGGATGTATTGAGCTAGTTCTTCCTCAATGGTCCTCATTCTACCTCCACTCAAATACGTGGACTTTTTCAACATTCTACTTTCCTTATTCCATCTCTATTAGTTTAAATATGAGAATATTCTGGCTCTATATACTAGGATTTTAGCAGAAAGAATATTTTTAGAAAATTCAAGCACATCATTAATTTTCGACAGTGGTATTATTAGTGTTATTTCATAGGTAATTATATTATCTAGAAAAAGTGACAGCTACAAATCCCATTACTTCACATATCGATGTACAGTACATCAAAGTAGTTTTAGGAACTTCTATAACTGCCAGATATTGTTTTTCTGACCAGAATCTATAGCAAGACGTGGAACAGAACTAAAGAGGAGATACAATATTATAATATTAACTAGCGTGCGTTATCTGATTTGATGTGCCCCTCTGTAGCTTAGTGACCCCTCGGGCCCTGTAATAAAGTTGCAGTCCTGTTGAAATGTCAAAGCTCCTCGTGACATACAGGCCTCGAGTATTTGCTCTGGATATTATTATCTCACAAGGTGACTTGTGTTCAGTGGCGAGAGAAGATCGTTATAATCTGCGTAGGAGGCATAGCGCCAATTTTGTGCGACAAAATTAGACATCATAATAAACTAATCATAGGTGTATATTTTAAAAGTTCATAGGGCTAAAAAAAAAGTCTTGCATACTACTCAGATGGGTAGTAAGATTCAGTGCTAAAAAAATGCTCACACAATAATTATATGCAGATAAAATATATTCCGTATGTGTTTCAAAGCTAAAATATATTCTCTACGGGTTTTAGAGCTTATATTTGTTTCTAACATATTTAACATAAATAAATAATTCTTAATATAAATATATAAGTTATTCAGACAACTTAGTTCATTGATAGCGCGTTTGTCTACCATCTACATACATATAAGTCTCGGATTCGATTCTCAGCATTTATGAAGAATATGTTTGTTCAAGAATTAGGTTATTAATTCTTGTTCTGATATATTCAGTTGGTTCTTAAAATGCCCCTCCCTTAAAAGTTATTTTTATATCTGTATTCCCCAAATAAATAAATATAAATTCATATAACATCAGTTCACTAAAATAGATGTTGATAGTCTGTTGAAATGTATTGAAATGTGCCGTTATGTGTATTGCCAGTGGTACCCACTGTGTTTTCCGGCGTTTTCACGAAAACTATGGCACAAAAATTATGGTAATAGGATATTCTTGTGGCACAAATTCAGCACTAAATATTGGCATAGGTATCATAATTTGCGCCGTTAGTGGTGCTGGCAACTTAACGGACCTGCAAGTTCGGGATCTGATTCCTGATATTTAGAATCGGCTCCCCAACCCACTGAGCTACTAAAGACACCTTTCTTAGGTTTCAGCCAAGAATCGACAGTGTGTTAGTTGTAGAACCCACTGAAGGAATTTTCAGCTGCGTTATCTGAGATTGTATATTGTTTAGCCTACAAGTGGTCAACTGGTCTTGATGGAGGTGGTTTGAATCCCTGTCCAAGTCATATTTTAAAAAAATCTCAAGATTAATGTAATACATAAACTCACAAAACTAGTGACGTATCGATCACATCAGGAGATTGAGCTTTCTTTGACTAATACTTTTATCAGAAAGTTTAACGACTTATCATAAAGCCAGGGATTTAGGAGGAAAAATTAAGGCATATGCGCCAGAATTTGTTTGGAGAAAATATGTAAAAATGAGAGTGATACATCATAAATGCTTCTTAGTGTGTCAAGCTGAGATTAGAACTCCAACCTCCCCATCACTGTCAATACATTATATTGTGAGACTTACTCTTTAAACCACCTAAAACAGTGGCGTATTCTCTGGGTATGCTAGTCCTGCTTTGCATACCCATAATAATATGGACTAGTTTTTGTTTAATTCAATGCTGTATGCGTAAACACTAATGTTTAAATCTTACTAATATTATAAATGTGAAAGTTTGTGTGTTTGGATGTTTGTTACTCAATCACTCCAAAACTGCTGAATTGATTCGAATGAAACTTTGTACGTTGGTAGAGAATGTTCTGGAATAACATATAGGACTATTCCCAACCTTTGATTTTACATTAATTTTACAATACTAATATTTAAACTTTTCTTACACATTAATTTTACAATACTAATATTTAAACTTTTCTTACACATTAATTTTACAATACTAATATTTAAACTTTTCTTACACATTAATTTTACAATACTAATATTTAAACTTTTCTTACACATTAATTTTACAATACTAATGTTTAAACTTTTTCTATTTTGATATATTATATAATATTATATTTCGTAATAAAATAAATATATAGTATTTAAGTTATCAATTATTAATTTAAATTTTTTCTTTTAAAGTTTAGTAAATAATTAAAAGATTTTATCAATTATTGTGGGCGAAGCCACGACGGGTAAAACTAGTTGTTAATAAATATACATGTAATTGATTATTAATTTTAAAACTAATATTAGTTTATATTCCAAGAATACTATGTTTTAAGTAATTATTCGTCCAAAAGGTTCTACCTAGCACAATAGGAAACCCAGGGCTTGCTACTTGAAAAACGCAAGGCAAGCTAGGGAGGCTCTAATGACCTTGCCCAATATCTAGGGGGTTGCGACATATTCCTTTCCACTCGCCAATAAGTAAATGGCCAATAAGCTCACTTTTTACACCCCAGTTCATGCTGTTCATGCTGTTCATGTGAAGCAAGCTAAGCATTGTGCCAACATTGAAAAAAGATTCAAAATCACAATGTTTATTTATTTATTAAGATAATTTAGTATAGTTTAAGTAAAATTACATAAAATATATATATAATTAATTGTTAAATAATAGTTAGTATACGTAACAAGCTTTAAATTATACACTAATGAATACATTGAGTTATGTTTAGGTATTCTAGTCACATGTATTATTATGTATTTGGCAAACACATTTAACCACTCTTTCAAATTTAGGCATTTCAGCATGGGTAGAGTGAGGACAAGGGGTGGGGGACCGATAGGGCATGTAACAAGGCTACTTTAACTGTAGTTGAGGTCAACTCTGGTTTTGCTTTAGTAGAAAGGATTTGTGGAGATTTAATAGTGTTCTTTTACTTTTTGATTTACATTAACCAGTTATTAGTCATTTTGATGTTATATAATTATACATCAAAGAATCCCAAAAATGAGGTGTGTAACTTCATCATTTCAAGATGATTTAGAAGGAAAAGGTAAAATAAAATATATTTTCACATAATTTACTTAATCAGTAGCGCACCTAGCCATTTACTTTGAGGGAGGCATTCAATCAAGGCTGTAGCAAGAATGCCATTTTGACGGAGAGAGCGGGTTTGTGATTGCACAGCCTCCTAAGCCCCGAAGGCCGAAACTATTTATAAATATTAAATGCTTTTATAAATCATTTGTAGTAGTTCTATAGTATCTAAGAAATTTAAATAATGTAAATGTTATCGGAGCTATTATTTATGGTTTTTCAATTGCTAATTTTGTGTGTAACGGTAAACCTTTTGAATATTAGGCTTAAGTCTTAAGCCTAATATTAAAATGTAGCATATACATTTGACACATTTTCAGTACTAAATATTTTAGTTATACTTAACATTATTTAAATTTCTATTAACATTATTTGTGGTGTTGGGGGAAGAGGTGGAAGGGGATCAAATACCCTGTTTGCCCCTCTCCCCCTTGGGTGCATCACTTCTTACAGCAAAAGATATGTGTATTTTTCTTAGCAATAAACCAATGACGTAGCGATAGAGTATTAATAATCCGAGATAGTCTCCCCTATGTTAGTCAGAGTTTACGCATCTAAAGAGCTTTTAGAGCATACATTCTAAAGTTGGAAGACTTGTTTGTTTCCAAGCAGCGTTGTGTGAAATAAGTTAAGCTTTAAAAAATAGTTTAAATTGCTACGCGAGTTAGACAATCCACCTGATTCCCTCTCACCAATATCTGATGGGCGCTTTATCGATGTATCACTTCATTTTACTCTTATTATGATTGTTTGCTTTGAGTATTGCTGTGTGTTTTTAATTATTTTATTATTATTATTATTATTTAGCACCGCGTCTTACTACCCATTCGAGTTATACGCCTTAAGTACTAGCTACGCTAATGGATGAGGAATTTGGAAGGTTGAATTAGAGGAAGTTAACCCGAATTTGCGTGGAGGGAGAGTGGAAAACCATTTAGGAAAACCTCCCCCAGTTCACCCGACCGAGATTCGAACCTCGATCTCCCCGTCCTCAGTGGTTGAGCTTAACACGACTAGCGCGTTAGCCAACTACGCCACGGAGGCGGGTTTTTAATTACACTAGGCTAATTTGATAGGTCTATCTCTATTAAGCATTCAGATATGTGCCCATACCAATCTTAGCCCCGACATTAATATTTACTTAAATTTATAACCATATAAATATCATAACAATTTTAGGACCACCTATGTGCTCTAGTGGTCATAGGCTCTGTCTACAGACTTAGACGTCCCGGGTTTGATTCCCAGCGCGTCCAGATTATCTGGGAAGTAGTGGGTCTGGAATGGGTTAGATTCAGCCTAGTGTGGATAAATAAGGAGCTACTTGAATAAAGTAGTATTGGCTCTGGTATAGAAAGCTGAGATTAATGGCTGGAGTCATCGTTGTGATGACCACACGACACCCTCTATCCGCAAGAGTTGGCACTAATTCGCCAAACAATTTGGTAGCCACTCGGTAGGTATAGCCTGAATGTGGGCTGACACCGTGGAGTTACCTTTATTACATTTTGAGTGGATGGTAATCATCGTGATGGATAAATAAAAGAAGAGAGAATATGGGAGTAGGGGAAGGGGGCTAAAATTTGCTAAGATAGCATACAATTAGAGGAAGATAATAAATGTTCGAGAACCACTGTTCTATATGGACACATCTTCAAATATATCCCATGAAATAATACCTTGGCGTTCTTGGCCAACGGTGTTTGAGGATCCTCGGCCCTCAAATCTCCGTTGAAACTTTTAGAGTACAGCATACCTATTAATTTTTCTCAGAATACGCCACTGACCTAAAAGTTTGTAAGTAAATAAGAGCACAAGAGAAGATTAATACAAATTAACAAATTAGAATCACTTTCCCGGATTTTACCTCTCTGATTTTCTGAGACGTTGAGGCTTCAGCTGTCTTCCTTGGGATTTGCATACATTTATCGCCTTAATATCTTGGCAGCCATTACTGAATGTCCCTCAGAAGCTTCATATGACGTCACAAGTCTGCGAGGCTCCAAATAAAACACCATCACGTGAGGTTTCTGACGATAAACTGATTATCCGGGGATGGAGGTGAATAGCTAATTCATTCCCTCATATACAGCTCGAATTTAGATTTTTTTTCCCAGTCTCCACATAATTAAATTACAATTTTTTTAATATCTTTCTCCCATCCCTTGTTTTATTGGCTCTTCAAAATGAGTATTGACGATTATTGGAACTAACTGGTTTAAACATTTTAAACCTATCACAAAGCAACAATTTTATTTTAAATCAATTTTTACATCCTATTTGAAGATACATATTATGTTGATATATGAATTTATAAAATTAACATAACTCCTAAATAAGTTCAATACACATGACTTAATGCTATTAATGGCGGGGATATTGATAGAAAACATTATTTGATGAAACAGTTTTTTATATAAATTAGACAAAAAAAGTCTAGGTTTGAATGGATTTTGGATAATTTTCATTTAAAGTTTGACAATTGACAATATTCGATACTTAAATTAACATAATTGGAAAAATTCTGAGTATAAAAATGATTATATTTAGTTTATAAGATGATAAAACAAAAGGACAAGTTAATTACATAAACAATTTTTGTTTTGAATAAAGGACTAAATCGATAATTTGCATTACATAAAATAGGACAAATATTGATGGTATAGCTCAGAGAAGAACCAATTTTATAATATTAGCAATATAAATGGTCTCGGCTCAGAAAAGGACAATATGTTAGTTGATAGTGTGTTATTGATGTCGGTCTTCAAGTCTGTATACAATTTTGTTGACTAGTTCTGTTTTGCAATAGGTTTAGGAAGGGGTGAATTTAATTAGGTAAAAATTAGAGGGGGAAAGAGGGAGTGGAAGAGTTGTACAAGTACAGGTTGAACCATAAGTCGTGGACCATAGAGACTAATACGTTAAATTATAAAATCATTATATATTATGTATGTAATTCTTTCTTCCTAGAGTTACTTAAATTAAATAATATTTTAGTACAACAGAAATATCAACAATAATACATAATGATTATGGTTATTTTATACAGCTCATTTATAAGAAACTGTACGTGATATATTTTATCGTGCATACAATATAACCACAATATTACATACTCTACTACTTTATTCTTGGCTTTATTTTATTTTATAATAATGTCCAAATTGTTACTCCGGTAAAGACAAAAGTACTGCGGGATGCATAACGTGTTGGTCCTGTTAGCTTATTTGATGCGCGATCAAAGAGTATAAATATATTTGGTGGCAAGTGATGTTTACTGTCCTGAAAGTTTATAGGTCACGTTGTCAGCTCTAGTTCTGGCATTAAAATCGGTAGTCTACGTTGTGGTCTAGTTCTGGTCTGAAAGTCTGCAAGTCATGCTGTGGTCTAGTACTAGTCTGAAAGTTTACAGGTCACACTGCCAGCTAGTGCTGTACTGAAAGTCTTCAGATAATGATGTTGGATAGGGATATTCTGAAAGTCTGCAGACCGCGCTCCACAAGTCTCTTTGTTCACACTGTAGGCTAGTGCTGTTCTGTAAGTCTGCAGACCGTGCTGTTGGCAAGAAGAGCGTCCTCCAAGTGGTTTACCCCTGCCAAGCGCAGCTGGTTGTTGACTCTGTCCAGGTCTTCCTGCTGGTAGCTGCTCTGCCTGCCAATGACGACCGTCCAGTCGTATTCCAGAGGTCTCTGACATACACTAACAGCCAGCAGGGAGGGGTCCTGGAATACCACCACCGCAGCACTGGCGACATCTGCCACAAACACAGACATCCATGAACCAGCTTTATTTGTCTCTGTCTCGTATTGGCTTATAATACTAAACCGTTTTAGGAATGAGTCAGGACCCATCTTAAAGCACAACCCAGCCTCTTTAATTCATCAATAATGATTGATAAGCGGTATTAGATGCTAAAATAATACAGACTTAGATAATGCTTGATAATACAGAATGTTTTCTAAAATGTAGTATTAGATGAGTTTATCTGAAGTTTAATGTAATATCGATTATAAAATGTAGAGGAAAGATTGATCTTTAGATTCAAGACAAAATGGCCGCCACGTGTGGATGTAAATAAACTTCAAAACGTAGTGTTGATTTAGTAGCCTTAAGTAAAACGTCGACCATGTTTAGAGGCAGTGTTGTTATCTAGCCAATACACAATTACCTCAAACGTAGTTTTGTATGAATTGTAATATGACAGTGATACTTGATTACCAAACTATAGTGCTACTTGCGCACCAGATGGCAGGGATACCTTGCAGGTCCCACAAGTAAGGTTCTTCCAAATGGTTATTGATGGTCACAGTGACGTCATCATCTTGGAGCAAAGGCTGACCCACACGTTGTCTGGTGGCGAGCCAGGTGAGGTTAGACAAGGAGTTGAGGGTGAAGGAGTACTTTCTGCATTCGGAGTTGGACCTCAAAGGTACCGGAGACAAGTACTGTAGACCGTACCATAGCCCCAGAACCTGCAACACAGTGGCGTCATCACTCATCGCACAGTGGAACACAATATCATCATCATGTGCTACAACACAATGCTGTGACAGAGCATACTATATACTCCGAGCCTGGAACTAGGTCCTCTCCACTGTTGTGACGTCACAACAGCCCCTGTATTGAAATACACAGTGGAACACAATATCATCATCATGTGCTACAACACAATGCTGTGACAGAGTATACCATATACTCCGAGCCTGGAACTAGGTCCTCTCCACTGTTGTGACGTCACAACAACTCCTGTATTGAAATACATAGTAGAACACAATATCATCACAATGTGCTACAACACAATGATGTGACAGAGGATACCATATACTCCGAGCCTGGAACTAGGTCCTCTCCACTGTTGTGACGTCACAACAACTCCTGTATTGAAATACATAGTAGAACACAATATCATCATCATGTGCTACAACACAATGCTGTGACAGAGCATACCATATACTCCGAGCCTGGAACTAGGTCCTCTCCACTGTTGTGACGTAACAACAGCTCCTGTATTGAAATACACAGTAGAACACAATATCATCATCATGTGCTACAACACAATGCTGTGACAGAGTATACCATATACTCCGAACTTGGAACTAGGTCCTCTACACTGTTGTGACGTCACAACAGCTCCTGTATTGAAATGCACAGTGGACACGCTTGACTTCATTTGACCACTTGAATTGTGCACGTGTCACGTGTTTATTTTTAAAATATTCCTTCTTGGGGATGTCACCATTTATTTTATACAAATTCCCGCTATTTTTAAGGTTTTAGAGAATAAATTCCCAATTTTTAAAGGATATTAAAGAGTATTAGAGATGAATTACATTTTTTTTTCTTCATTCAGTTAACTGTTGAGAAGTCCTATCACTAGTTTTAAGGACATGATGCTATTTTGATCTTGATGGGAAAATTTCTACAGTTGTTACGTGACCGAATGTATAAAGTAGAAAAAAAGGAGCAGTAGATTAGACGTGTATTTGAATCAGCATACTTAATTCTTCATTTCATCTTTTCTTTCATGAGAGGGCCTACTAAGATCGTATTTAAAGTTTCAAGTTTAATGTCCCAAATTCACAAATGTTTCAGAAGTTTTCCATTTATTTTGTGAGAATCCATGCGTTTTCCCGGGTTTTTCAGACACAATCAAATCTCTGTGTTAAGCACCACGTCTTACTACCCATTCGGTTTAGTCACATAGGTTTTTCAAGAGTGCTGCAACCATGCTTCTATTAGCAGTGTACCGTTTTCAGGGCTACTACACGCCTGTATATCCGGGAAATATTATTTTTGGTCTATAACGAACCGGGAAATCACAAGGAGTTATAAAAACCCTAAAATAAACATGGGAATATTTGTGAGCGTGGGACATTTAACTGCAATCATTA
The DNA here is from genome assembly GCA_902151425.1 of Timema shepardi. Classification (NCBI taxonomy): domain Eukaryota; kingdom Metazoa; phylum Arthropoda; class Insecta; order Phasmatodea; family Timematidae; genus Timema; species Timema shepardi. The sequence continues at coordinate 52,636 of CABFVX010004947.1, forward strand.
AATACTAGGTTTGTGCATTTAATATAAAGTGAAGTGAAAAATTAAGCCACGATGATTCAAACACATATTTTTCGACAAATAGCATTTGATTCAATAATTATTTCACAAATCAGTCAGTCAAATTTCTCCCTCAAGGTCAAATAATCATGGTTTGTACACCAATAACATGACCTCACAGAAGTTAATTTGTTAAAACAATTTTTTTTATTCCTCTATGCTTCTCTTTAAATTGTCTTGGAAAATAGAATTCCTTCTGAAGATCTTGTAAGATGCAGACATTTTTTTATTTAAAAATAAGGGTATTCCTAGTGTTGTAAAACAATTATATTAACGAAGAACTTGTGTCCACATTCAAGTTTTCCAAAGGCGACTTTCATCATAAAAGTAATTTTATTGATTTATAAATATTAATTAGAAGAGCTAAATGTGTGATGTGTTACGTCTCTGTGTAAATTTCATATATATGACCTTTAAGTCAACCGACAAAATTAGGACCCTGAATGGAGGCTAAATATTTTGAGTCTGTATAGCTCAAGCCTGAGATACGATCGATACAAAACATGTGAGCCGCAAAAATAAATCATAGAACCCCAATAAAAAATACCTGAAAAAAGCTAATAAATAATATTATCAAGCTAAACAAAGCAACTCGTGATTTTACAAGTGTTTATTAAAGATGAGAATTTTCGTTCAAGAGCATAAATTAATGGATTTACACATTTTTAAAACTTAGTTTAATTAGTTTAAAGTACTCAAGCCATTTTGTGCGTTTGTATTGCTACAATTAATGTTTACAGAGAATGGAGATCATTGATGTATTATTATTATTATTATTATTATTGTGTTTATTTGTGAGTTTTGTCCCCGGTCCCGGCAAAGATTTATCTGATTACCAAACCTCTCCTTCACCTCTGACAAGACATCTTGTGAATGTGAGGAATGCCAGGCCTCCACCGTGGTTCGGATTCCACGTTAAACTGTAGGTCCTCCATTTCATCTCACTATCACCCTACCATAACACATTAGCGTAAGTGCGTATAACCCGAACGGGTAGTAAGACGCGGTGCTAATAATAATAATAATAATAATAATAATAATAATAATAATAATAATAATAATAATAATAATAATATTTGTTAGTTTAAAAGCACATAATCAAATTTCCTTTTTGTGAAGAATACCATTTTATATGCAGTGATAGAGTTTTATGAGAAAATCTCTTACAAATTAGAAGCACATAATTTATAGCATACACTTTGGAAGAGGGAGGAGGGGGGAATAAAAACTTTTAAGTGTCTTGTCTCATCAAATAGGCTTTGAAGAATGAATCGTAATTGTTTACACCCAAAGTAAAATCTGTCATACACTTCTTATATTTGAAAAATAATGTTACAGTTTAATGATACAATTAACGGCTCCAATACGATGCATATTCACTCCGAGGAAATAATTATTTATACATCATATATACAGAACCCACATTTTTCAAAGATAAGATGTGGACGTTTTCACTCTAGCCAAAAACAATTATGATTATTTCTTTGAAAGCTCCGTGAGGCAAGCTATTTAAACACGGAATTTCATACCAAAATACCACAGTACATGTATACTATTTATTGTGACTCCCCCACCCTCATACCCTCCTCCACAAACATGCACGCGTGCACACACAGAGACACACATACATGTATAACGTTAAACAAATCTTGTCACTGCGCTGGGAATTGAATGGACACATTTATTATTTAATATAATAGCACAGTTAATTTCGTGTTTTGTGTTTGCCTATATTTTTAGATTCCTATCATATGGCCATATATCCAGCAAACAGATGGTTTAACGTTATATTCTAAACAAATCTTAATCAATAAAGCATAATCTAGAACTGTGACATTCAAAAAGAAGTATTTTTAAAATTTGAAGTCAAATAAGAAACTATCGGAGTCAATTACTACACAATCAATGTGTATGATTTTAATTTTAAGGTAAGCCTATATTTAAGAAAAAACACATGTTTAAGAAAATATAAATGTTACTAATAAATTAAGTTGGCGGGAAATTATTCATCTTTTAATATGAAGTTATATATTCGCTTCGCTTGGTGTTGCCAAGCAATATATATCTAGAATAATATTTATGATCTTGTACTCTTTACACATAGAAATAATTTTAAGAAAATAAAACTTACACAAAGATGACATTGAATTTATTTACAAATGGGATAATTTAAAATAAGTCTAAACAAATAAAATTGTTACAAAACACTGCACAAACTTTCTCGCTCCTTTACCCTTAAAATGGAGACATTTTCTAATATCTTGGACACTGGAAAGTAGTCTACCATATACTGACGTAGGAAAAGATTATTTACAAAAGATGTAGAGAGAAAAGTAGTTCCAAGATAGTTATGATGATCAATAGATTCAAAAAATTAAAAATTTGAAACAAAATCGTAAGTATCCCCTATGTATAGCAGCAAAATGACTACACAAACGGCTGGAATCCACATAAAAAGCAATGTCTGTCTAACATCAATCATGAAACGAAACGAAATAAAATACACTGACATAGAAAAATAATGGGAAAAAAGAACACCCCAGGTCACCAAAGATATGCACGAAAATAAATAATAGGCCGCGTTACAAAAACATAATTTGTTCGGTGCATTTTCGACTTCCCATTTCCAAATCTTTGTTTTAAAAAATCTTTGCTTATATCTCGGCAAGATTGTGTTTATAAAATGTTATTTCAAATAAAAACTTTTTATCTTTGACAGTTCCACGTATTTTCAACGTTAAGTTGTTTAGTATACTTGAAGTAAGCTATACTTAATTACAGGTTTAATTGAAGAAAATAAAACTATGTCGAACCTTATGAAAATCTTAGATACCAAATTTTAACCCGATCGGTAAAATAATTGTGTCTCTAGGCCGAGTAACAGATAAACAAACAGACAGTCGACATTGCGAAAACCACTTTTAGGATTCAAAAGTGCCATGAAACACCGCTCCCCATCAAAATATTAAATTCGATTTTTTGGCGATCACAGTACTTCCCATGTCCCAGGTGTAGCAAGATATTAAAAATGCCAACATCTACACATCCAATTTAATCTACATTCATCCTAAGAGAAATGTATTTGGGAGAATTTACCATTCTACAGAATGAAGTTGACTTGAACAGGTATTTTGAAATACTTTATCAAGCTTGATGCAGAGAGCTCTGTGGTGAAATTGTGTCTGTGTAAGTGTCTTGTGGTGAGGACTGTACCTGTGTAGTAACGTTTAGTGAGGACTATTTGTGTGAAAGCTTGTGGTGAGAAATATACCTTTGTGGTGAGACCTATACATTTGTAAGAGCCTTGGGATGAGGACTGTACCTGTGTAAGATTGACGTCCAATTGGGGCTGCACGGTGGAGCACGGCCACCAGGTGGTGTTGAAGAGGCTCTGTGTCGTGACGCTGGACAATATCAGGGACGCCAGCAAGAGACGTCGTGGTGCCATTGTCTGTGAGGGCCGACCAGTGAATGCTCGTGTGGTTTCTCGTGTGGATCTCTCACTGTCACGCCCCCTGAATGCGAGTTAACACCCTTGGTGGAACAACAGGACAACCACCCACTAGATATATCACAGACCACTTGAATAAATCAGTTACGCGTAGTTTTGGTTAAAGTGATTTGTGTATTATTTTGAGAAACTAATCAACTGTAAGCCATTCGATGTTAAAACCATAATTTAATTTTATGTTGTATATAATGTATAGTTGAAAAAATTAGAGTTGAACAATATGAATTGATTAAGCTCTTGTTGGCCGATCGGGTAGTAAGACGTGGCGGTAAAAAAAATTGTTTCTTATCTTGAATGCTTTTATCCTTTGGTTAGATGGCTGTATTGGTTGCCAAATATTTAAGCATGACTAGTTTCAATGCATAGCGCGCATCATCTTCAGGTCTTGGTCCCAATGAGGCGCTGTTATTCCATTCTTATTACAGAACAGAATGGAATAACTTCTGCCTCAGTGAGACCAGGACCTGGTATATATATACTTACGATATAATATAATTATTTTACCATCAAATATCTTACAATTCATTTGGTTTTGATTAATACTTTAAATTATAGTTAGATCCCCTTCTTTACTCGAGTAATAACTTACTTATTCATTGTTTATTTATCTGTTAAAATTAATTTCTGTTTATTTTATTAGTCAATTGAGGATTAATTTTTTTTTAAAAAGATCTACTAATAATTTAGTATTTCCTTCAAAGTTATTTGTAGCATACACCTATATAACGGTATTTTGGTTAACTGAAGGAAAAAATCAAATAGAAAATATTCTCTTTAGTTTTATCGAATGAAACTGAAAAGCAAAGTAAAATGCCGAGCTCATTCCCCTATCAGAGTCAACATTGAGATAAAGGTAATTTAAGCTTCTAAATGTAATAAACCTTTCTCCTACCCACCATCTTGACTCCAATTTGTGATATCAATATCACCTACGTTGCTAGCCATCTTGTCCCCAATATAATATATCACCCTGACCTCACTTACTAGCCATCTTGTCCACAATATGAAGTATAACTATCACCTCACTTGCTAGCCGTCTTGTCCCCAATATAATCTAACACCCTGACCTCCCTTGCTAGCCGTCTTGTCCACAATATAAAGTATAACTATCACCTCACTTGCTAGCCATCTTGTCCCCAATATAATC
>CABFVX010004948.1:0-12455 GCA_902151425.1 Timema shepardi
GTGAAGGAAGGGTTTGGTAATCAGATAAATCTGTGCCGGGACCGAGGATTGAACCCCGGCCACCAGCATAGAAGTCTGACACCTTAACCCTAGACCACCAGGTCACCCTATACATTTTTATTAATTATTATAATTGAATACATTTATTTGAGTGAATATAATCATTAATGATATATATATAATTTGAATTCTAGTTTTTAATTTGGTTTAACGCTACAATGATATATAAATTTAAAATATAAATTATAAAGAAATTCCTTTCACAATTAATTACCTGAATTCTACCAAACCTATTTTTAACGCGTTTTTTTTATTATGAGAAATTAACAAAGAGTGTCCCAAAAGTTTCAGATTATAAAAATATTCAAACTAAGGGAGTTTTTTTTAAATCTGGAATTAAATTTATTTGTAAAAAATGTGTTTTAATAATCAAGTGAAACTTAATTTTAGTAAATATTTAGTAATAATTGTTTATTTTTCAAGATCAACAATAATCCTTTTGACGTCGTAGAAGACCCGCCTCGGTGGCGCAGTTAGTTAACGCACTAGTTTCGTGTTGAGCTAGAGTGCCGAGGACGAGGAGATCGAGGTTTGAATCTCATTCTGGTGAACTCGGGGGTGTTTGTCCACTCTCCATCCACGCAAATTCTAGTACACTTATTCTCAATTCAACCTTCCTCATCTCTAACACATTCGCATAATTATTACATAGGCGTGTGGCCCTGACGGGTAGTAAGATCTTGGGACTTTAAACTTGCGCGTGTGTGCGTTCACAATATTCTTCACTTGTTGATTCCATATGTTTTGTAAGTCTGTAAGTCGTATCCATATGTAAGCCTGAGTTTGTAAGACGATCAATATATAAACCTCAACATACAAGTATCCCTTGTCATTCTTTCAAGCCGTGGAGATATATCTGTCGGTGACCTGGCGGTCTAGGGGTAAGGTGTCAGACCTCTGTGCTGGCGGCCGGGGTTCAATCCTCGGTCCCAGCACAGATTCATCTGATTACCAAACCCTTCCTTCACCTCTGACAAGACATCTTGTGAATGTGGGGAATGCCAGGCCTCCACCGTGGTTCGGATCCCACGTTAAACTGTAGGTCCTCCATTTTCATCTCACAATCACCCTACCATTACACATTAGCGTAAGTGCGTATAACGCGAACGGGTAGTAAGACGCGGTGCTAATAGTAATAATCTTATTGAATCTGTGATGGAATCAAACAATAATACTGTGTCTCATTTGTATGTGGATAACTCCCACACTACTCACGTGCAGAAACAGTTGATAGTAGCGGAAATACGACTCCCATCACACATTCAGACATGACACAGAAAGATATAATCAGTGTGAAGTTCGCATAACAGCCACACGACCGAGACGGACAGTAGATACCATCTCTCAAAACATAACTTGATATGAATATTATATCGCCCAGAAACACAATGGGATTATAACGTTACTGGGTAGAGCTTTCCGGCAATAGGAGAACAAGCAGGGGAGAAGAATTTGTATTAAGACCTCCCCCCCCCTCCCGTATTAAATGGCATCATTCTGTTCACAAAGATCCATTCTACACGCCTATAGCAGTTACCTTTCGTATCCCAGATATTTAACTCTTAATGATCAACAGAAATATGTGCTGGCGGCCGGGGTTCAATCCTCGGTCCCGGCATAGATTTATCTGATTGCCAAACCCTTCCTTCACCTCTGACGTGTATTAATCACAATTTGTGAACGTGAGGAATGCCAGGCCTCCACCGTGGTTCGGATTCCATGTTAAACTGTAGGTCCTCCATTTCATCTCACAATCACCCTATCATTACACATTAGCGTAAAGTGCGTATAACCCGAACGGGTAATAAGACGCGCTGCTAATAATAATAATAATAATAATAATAATAATAATAATAATAATAATAATAATAATAATAACAGAAATATGTGGATTCTTGTACTTTTCAGAGGGAAAATGTCAACTTTCAAACTATGTTTATTAGTATTTAACTGTATAGAGACTTAGAAAGTAGTTTGTGTCCAGTCCGGTAAACACCGAACTCGTGTGTTGTTAAGGTATTGTCAGTATTCAAACAAGCGCGATACCTCTTAACCTAACGGTGGGTCCGCTAGTTTCAGATGGCAGGAGGGCAGGATCCCAAATGGCAGAAGGACGCCGCGGATCAGAACTTTGACTACATGTTCAAGCTCCTAATCATCGGCAACAGCAGCGTCGGAAAGACGTCGTTCCTGTTCCGGTACGCGGACGACTCCTTCACCTCGGCCTTCGTCTCGACGGTCGGCATCGACTTCAAGGTCAAGACGGTGTTCAGACACGACAAGCGCGTCAAGTTGCAGATATGGGTCAGTCGATATTGCTTTTATCACTAGATCCTGACAGATAATAGCCTCTACTGGTCCGATTGCTCGCTTACACGGTCAGTCCTCGCGTCAGTACTTCTGTCAGTCCCGCCCACCACTTGCGAGACTGATGGATTGATACTGACGCGATCATAAAACTCGGTTCACGTCACTGTTTTCATATTTTTGTACATTTAAAAAATGATAGCACTTTCTATCATTTTTTAAATGTCGGGTTCTTCTTTCGCAGTGATGAATCAAAAACGGTTGGATGTTTTATATGTTCAAGAGTTAAGTTATTTTATAATTCATGGGCTGATATAATCAATAAATTTACCCGCCTCGGTGGCGTAGTTGGCTAACGCGCTTGTTTCGTGTTGAGCTCGACTGCTGAGGACGGGGAGATCGAGGTTCTAATCTTGGTCGGGTGAACTGGGGGTGGTTTTCCGCTCTCCATCCACGCAAATGAGGGTTCACTTCCTCTAAATTCAACTTTCACAATTCCTAATCCATTAGTCTAATTAGTACTTAAGCGTGTAACCCGAACGGGTAGTAAGACGCGGTGCTAAATAATAAATAATCAATAGATTTAGAAAATACACGTGGAATACCGTAAATAATAATTTTATATATATATATATATTTAAATCTGTCCCAAATTATAACTATTAAATAAGCAACACAACAAAGCCCACTATACCACGGTACTGCCCCAAAATTTTAGAAACCCGACCCAATTGTTTGGCGACTTAGTTTCCTTTAATGGACATGATGGTTAAGAAAGGGGAGGTGTTTTTTTTTAAATTTATTTAAAAAGTTTTGTAACATTTTTTTACACTCTCTGTTATTTTCAAACGATAACAAAAGTTTCACATTTCAAAAACTTTTTCGCGAACCCTCCAGTTTTGTTTTTATTGCGACCCTCAGTTAGGGAAACCGCTGCATTCACTATACGATATAATTTAATTCATGTGCCTTTAGATTACGATTTGAATGTAAAACAATCTAAGTTATGCTCGGTAAAAGGTTTACCTTATCGGTGAAAAAAAAGCCAAACATTGTCATTATGGCTTATGATTCTGTCCCGTTGTTATAGCGTGTCAGATGTAGACAGCCCCTGAGAAGATCCGTGTTTTGTTTCCCGCGTTACACCGCTGCTTGGCAAGCAGACTACTATCTCAGGGGATACCAACACGTCACGCTTACATCAGCATAATACAATAATAACTCGACTAAAGTTTTTATTGTTCGTTTTTTTTATCGTAGACTCGACGCAGCTACAGTAGCCCCGTGGCTTCTTTGGTGCTGACTGACAGCTCACAGCTGACTTCTGACAGTCAACATTTAGCTATATACCTAAATTTGACTGTCAGAAGTGACAGCTAATAAACTCATGTTTTTGCAGATCATACGGTTCGGCGTAGGGATACAGCATTTGGTCTGGTAACGTTTCAAAGCTGTGAGCTGTCCGTCAGCACCAAAGAAGCCATGGGGCTACTGTAGGTCACCAGTATTTGGTACATCCTGACTATATAACTTATATACGTCTATGTTTATTTTTTTATTTAAATATCGTACCTCGTTATAAACTAGAATACTAATTATACGCTAGAGTCGCGACTATCCGGCCCAAAATGGCGACATTCCGGACCGGATAGTTCGGAATCCGAGAGTAAATAATTTTCAGTTTGAGTTTGCCTACTTTATTCAATTTTCACAGAGCATTTAACTTTGTTTTAATATAATGTGCCCATTTTCTGATCGCGTTGTATAATAAGAGTAAAGTAATTATAGAGGAACAGTAAAAATTAAACGAGAAATATATTTTTTAAATCTTTACTCTACAGTACTCTATTTTGTAAGTGTAACATCGGCTACAGAGCAAGAACAACAATGGAAAATAGAATGTCAAATGGGATACATTATAAATTTAGTAAATGTTTTTAGTGGATAAGTACCGGTTTTTTTATTTTAAAACTCACTTGTTAACACGGATAACAGAGCCGGATAATACGCAGGAACGGATAAACGCGACTCTAGTATATTAACAAATCGTACGCCACACTAGCGAGAGCGTATTGGCTACAAAATGTCGAAAATATTAATATTGTAGTCCGGCCTTATTTTCAAAACACACTTTTTTTTAAATCTAGTTTGTCTCGCCTTGTCCTTGGTCCGCCGATAATGCGCGAGAGGTCTAGTTTCGAATTCCGGGTGGGTGTATTGATATATTTTATTTTCGGTTGGCAAAAGTTAGACCACGATTGACCCGTCAATCTCGCAGAAATTTTCAGTCGATCGCGTGAGAAAACTATATCATCACAAAAAGCCAAGCTAACCTTTCATTATTCCACTATGGTGTTGCTTATAAGATAGGGCCATAGTGTAATCAGTCAAGGTAAGACTGCTACCTTGCTTGGTTCCACTATGGTGTAGCTTATAAGATAGAGCCATAGTGTAATCAGTCAAGGTAAGACAGATACTTTTCAGGGTAAAAAGGAGTGTAAATTTTATTTATTTAATGTATTTTCTATAAAGGCAGAGACATAAGTATTGGAGGAAATATTTAATTCAAAGAATAAATATAAGATGTATAAAAAAAAAGAGTCTAGTGGAGAAACGAAGGGTGATGGCAGGACCTTTGATAAAAAATGTAAAAGTCAATCGAGGCCCCAAAATGTTGCCGACCCTTGATAAACAGCTTCCCAATCTCCCACCACGCAAATACAGGTCCACCTCCTCTATAAACTCTACCCACATCATCCAAACCGTCATTGTTATAAATATTCTAGTAGCCCGGACGGGTAGTAAGACCCGGAGCGAAGGGTGGGAGGAGATGAGAATATAGACAAGTATCACCCGGGGGAAGCTACGATGTAAACAGAGGTCAGAGTTCCACGGCACTCACTTCCTTGACACCCGCCTCGGTGGCGTAGTTGGCTAACGCGCTTGTCGTATTGAGCTCGACTGCTGAGGACGGGGAGATCGAGGTTCGAATCACGGTCGGGTGAACTGGGGGTGATTTTTCTTAAATGGTTTTTCACTCTCCCGCCACGCAAATGTGGGTTCACTTCCTCTAATTCAACCTTCCCAATTCCTAATCCGTCAGAGTAATTAGTACTTAAAGCGTATAACCCGAACGGGTAGTAAGACGCGGTGCTTATTATTATTATTACTATTCACTTCCTTGACAAATAATAAATAACGGTCCGACACCTTAACTCAGGCGGTAGAGTGTCTGTCTACTGAGTCAAAGGTCCCGGGTTCGATTCCCAGCATGACCTGAAAATGTAACATTGGGTGAAATGTGGGTTTCCTGCTTTCACAGTGATAAATTAACGGCCGGTGGGCCGGGTGTTGTGCGTATTCTAGATTTGAGTTAGTTAATAAGTCATGTGTGATGATATAATCGGTCGGTTTAGAAAGTGCACGTTAAATACCTAAAATAAATTTTAATAAACGTCATGTAGGTAGATATACTCAAATGTGGACACATTTCCTTTAAATTCTACCTTCCTAATTCCACCCCGTTAGTGAACATATGCCTAACGATTCACATAAAAAAAAACACTCGATTTAATCAACGCTTCAGACAAAATAAGGTAATATTGGAGAAATCTATTGCTATTTTGTTTATTTAAGAATAATAATAATAATATTTAGCACCGCATCTTACTACCCGTTCGGGTTATACGCTTTAGGTACTAATTACTCTAATGGATTAGGAATTGGGAAGGTTGGATTAAAGGAAATGAACCCGCATTTGCATGGAGGGAGAGTGGAAAACCATTTAGGAAAAACCACCCCCAGTTCACCCGACCCGAGATTCGAACCTCGATCTCCCCGTCCTCAGCAGTAGAGCTCAACACGACTAGCGCGTTAGCCAACTACGCCACCGAGGCGGGTGTTTATTTAAGAAAATATTCACTAATATTTTAATAATATGAGGGTGACCTGGCGGTCTAGGGGTAAGGTGTCAGACTTCTGTGCCGGCGACCGGGGTTCAATCCTCGGTCCCGGCACAGATTTATCTGACTACCTAGCCCTTCCTTCACCTCTGACAAAACATCTTGTGAATGTGGGGAATGCCAGGCCTCCACCGTGGTTCGGATCCCACGTTAAACTGTAGGTCCTCCATTTCATCTCACAATCACCCTACCATTACACATTAGCGTAAGTGCGTATAACCCGAACGGTTAGTAAGACGCGGTGCTAATAATAATAATAATAATAATAATAATATGAGGGTACTGGGGAAAAAGGAGGAGAGTCTCGTTACACACATGTTCCAGGACAACAAATTTTGTATCTCAAACCCCATAAGAACGCCAGGAAACACTTTTTTTTATAATTTATTAAATTATAACAGAGACCTCTTTTAACCATAATTTAAACTACATTGTATTGGTCTCATGATTGTCTAAAAGATGCCAGCACAATCTCAATCTGAGATAAAAATGGGATTCCCCCCCTTTTCCCCTGTAGCGTTCATTTCTGTTTTGATAGTGACATGTCTAGAACAGGCCGAACCAACATTTTTATCTTATGTCTTCCTCCAACCAAGCATTCAAGGACAAATCGTCTTCGAATTAAAATAACAAAATAATGTCACCCACTTCGGTGACCGCATGGTCTAAGGTGTCACTCTCGAAGTAGACAGACTATACTAGCGATGACGGGGAGATAAGGGTTAAAATCCCGGTCGGTTGTACTAAGGGTGTTTTCCCTAAATTGTATCGACTTTCCCCTCACCGCAAATGTGGGTACACTTCCTCTAAATTCAACCTTTCACATCTCTAACTCATTATCATGACTAGAACACACGCGTATGACCCGAATCGGTAGTAAGACGCGGTACTAACAAACGAGAAGTTAAGCGAACGATCACGGATTCTGACTGTAGATCGAGATGGTTTTCGATCCTCTCTATTGAAAAAAACAATCGAGCATCATCCTAAAGAAGGATTGGCCGTTCTTTGACCTTCCCCCCCCCCTCCCAAATCCACTATCTTGGTGTGGGTCCTCCCAGTTGATTGATTTCCTTACTAATACCCAATGCTAAGACCTTTCCTTATCTGACAGCTTGGAAAAGCTACCAGATCTACTTTAATACATCCGCACGTCAAATTACATCATACGCAAGCCCAAATATTGATAAACTGTCAATTTAGAGTCAAAACTTTAACAACCATTTTGTTTTTGATTATTTATTCTTTTCTTTTACGCGTTTTTACATTGTGGAAATATCAAAATATGAATATAATTTTTTTTAAGTGTGTGTGGTAAAGACTCTGTAATCTACTGTTTAAAAATTAAAAACGTTTTATTTTTAATATAATTTGTTGTACCTATGACGTCCTCTGTTATGAAAAAAACAAATATATTTAACCTACGTTATAATTTATGCTGACGTCATAAGAATATAAAAGTGTGAATATAATATTTAGTTTATTATTTTATACCTTATAATATCTATTTTTACCACAACAACGAAACAAATAAACCTAGTAGTTCAATTAGTATATTTTCTTTCAATTGGTCATGAAAAAGCCGACAATTCAGTAATCCTTGAGAAAGTATTTTTAGAAACTTTTGATACTATTTTGAATAAGTGCATAGTTATGAAGCATATGAAAGCTATTGCAAATTAAAAATAATATTTTAGGTAACTACTCCAAAAGGCTATTCGTAAGGAAATTGAAGTATAAAAAGATCATTGGGCATTTCACCTATTATTTATCCAGCAAAAATTCAATAAAACATAATGTTCATTGATCGGCACTTACACACACAAGTTGATAATTTGATAGCAAATGCAATGACAATGAGCCAACAATTTATTTCAAAGAATCTTAAATTACATACCTGCCAATAGATGTTTTAAGATGCATCTTTGTGTTGACCATTGTTCATCACGTGATAATTCTTTAATTATAACTGTCCGCGTAAATCGGATCTTGTGATTACTTTATTTATTACACTTACACTTAAACGTCTTGCGGGGCAATAGATCTATTTGAACCGCCACAAAGCCCACTTCCGTCTTTACCGGAAATCTTCAAGAATATCAAAATAGTACACGCATTCCATGTTTATATAATCTAACAATGACTAATAAAAGTATAAAATAATGAAAGCTTCCATTCTTAAAAGAGTTTTAAAGTAAACAACCTACTACTCCTCTGGATTTATTTGAATTGTTGAACCAACAATTGATCTAAATATGAACTTACAATAATCCCTCTAGTGACTGACAATAATGAGCAATATAATGTTTAAAAAAACAGTTACAATACAATATGGCTGTCTTGCAAATCAAAGATCCACTCTATCCAAGACTGCAATAATAAAACTCTTTGGATAGAAACGGCCACAATAAAAGACTCTCCCGTCGCCCTTACGGCTACATCAAACACTCCATGCTCAAAACCTCGGTGGCTCATTCATTTTATGAAACCAATATTCCGAGAGCATTGAGACTGATATCTTATTAACAAAGAAACGGATCAGTCCTTAACAATATTAACAATAATGTTTGTTTCTTTAGGCTTCATTCTCCTTATCCTGTTCCATTGGATTGAATAGTATAAGTCACTGACAAATAATTCTGTCATTTAGGCTGCATTAGAACCCCCTCATTATTTGGCCGTACAACCTAATTAATTAATTGATATGTGTACTGTACACTCAAATTTGCATTGGAAGATCCTTATTTGGCGGCTATAAAAGTTACTATATCTACTTTCATGTAGTCATACGTCAAGCCACGTTTCCTGCAGCAGACACTTTGTATATATATTATCAATACATATAAAATAACACTGATAATAAATGGTAAATAATATCAATGTTGACTGTTAAAAAATAAGTTTTTAAAAGATCCTTTTTATGAAAATTGGACTGCCTATATTCATTTCTTTCATCACTCGGTATATCGTCTATAACATGTGCTTGCACGCACTCTATATCTCTATGTGCTACTACTTGCTAAAAACTTAACACTATGAACAAACACTATTTTAACTGTAGCTATCCCTAAATTGTCAACATTTAAATGAAACCACTAAAGTATAGTTTTTCAATTAGTTTGTTTATATGGTTTTATTAATAAACAGTAAACATGAAGATCGCGCAGACGATAAATCGTCGTTTAATTTATATTTCGAAAAGCTTATGTGTTTTCCTTCACCTCTGACAAGACATCTTGTGAATGTGGGGAATGCCAGGCCTCCACCGTGGTTCGGATCCCACGTTAAACTGTAGGTCCTCCATTTTCATCTCACAATCACCCTACCATTAGACATTAGCCTAAGTGCGTATAACACGAATGGGTAGTAAGACGTGGTGCTAATAATAATAATAATATTAAAAGTGTTTTGACCATAGATAAGGGAGTACACACACACACGCACACGCTCTATCGGTACTTAACACTATCAAGCCTGTGAGGGACGTCGCATGATTGGAGCCGCCAATAAAAGAACAATATAGAGATAGTCTCTGTCACGTGACGTCATCGTACTTAATAATTTCGTGGCTGGAAATTATGGGGGTTAGTCAAACACGTCGCCATGGCAACGTTATCGTACCCACCAGCTTGTGTAGTCTCTCTACAGGATGTTTAAGGAGGGTGTAGGATATTACAGAATGTTTAGTGTTTAGATAAGTTGAAGGATGCTAGGCTTGTTTAGAGGGTGTAGAGGATATTACAGGGTATAAAGAGACAGTAGTGGATAGTACATGATGTGTTATAAAGGTTATAGTATACTGCACGGCGTAAAGAATTGTGGACGCCAAAATAAAAGTAATTGTACCCGCATTTGCGGGGATGAGGCGTGAGAAACCGTTTAAGATATAAACCACCTCGGTACACACAACTGGGATTTCAAAACCCCGGACTTACCCGTTTCTGCCAAACCAAACTAACCGAACTTTAAATTTAGTCCCCACTTGTTCACCGATAAAATTGTAGACATTTTTTCAATGCAGTCTGATTTAGATTTTTAAAAATATGATTTTTACGTTTATAAAAAATACCTCAAACAAATTTCATATATTCATATCAAGCCATGGACTCCTTAGCCGCCACCTTTTCAAATCTAATATCCGGTTAATTCTTTCTATATCAATAAAATCTATCTACACTTTGTTTGTTTACAATAATGTATTTATTAACATAAAAATTACATACAATATTCAAATACGTTGATAAAAACACTAACATCCCCCCCCCCCCAAAGGTAATTATAAAGAGGGGTGACCTTGCGGTCTAGGGGGTAAGGTGTCAGACTTCTGTGCTGGCGACCGGGGTTCAATCCTCGGTCCCGGCACAGATTTATCTGATTACCAAACCCTTCCTTCACCTCTGACAAGACATCTTGTGAATGTGGGGAATGCCAGGCCTCCACCGTGGTTCGGATCCCACGTTAAACTGTAGGTCCTCCATTTCATCTCACAATCACCCTACCATTACACATTAGCGTAAGTGCGTATAGCCCGGACGGGTAGTAAGACGCGGCGATAATAATAATAATAACACATGTGGGAAAATCATATCTGGCTAGAACAGGGGCAGATCTGGCCAATTTCAGTTCTGGGTCAGATCTGGCATTTTCCCACGTGGGTTATAAAATAACTAGATACATAACAATACGCCATTGCGGAATGAAAATTACTCTTCTTAAGGGGGTGGGCCAATTATGAACCATAAAATCCCATATCAAATCTAGGTTAAGCCTAAAATCAGCCAGTAAAATTGTATGAGCGCCAATATTATCATTTTATCGTCATTGATGGTTTTAATTGAATTTGAATACGGTATCAATACTTGTATTCCAATGCCTGCTACAACTGAGTACCGTATTGATTACTGTTTAAGTGAGTCAAGGGAGTGGTTGTTGCAGGACACGGCAGGACAGGAGCGGTACAGAACCATCACCACGGCCTACTACAGAGGAGCCATGGGCTTCATCCTCATGTACGACATCACCAACGAAGAGTCCTTCAACAGCGTACAAGACTGGTGAGGACATCTCTGGGTGATAAGCGGCACTATAGCTTGTTACACAAATTATAAAACTAACTTTTACAAGACTGGTAGAGGACATCTCTGGGTGATAAGTGGCACTATAGCTTGTTACACAAATTATAAAACTAACTTTTACAAGATCGGTATCTGCACAGTATTCTTCTATGACCTTACTAAACGTTCCGCCGACAAAAAGAAAAGGTTTGAAAGAATACAACTGTGACATCTATTGGCGTATTTTATACTAAATTACATATTTGTACTGCTATGATTCGATTTATTTACTGCACCACAACAATCATACTACTCACACAATTATGTTTAATTTTCTTACAATTTACAATTTGACAACAATAATACAACTGTAATGTATAAGTTAAACAATCAAAATATCTTATCTCTTTGGGCAGGGCTCTAAGTGGAGACCTTACAAATTTAATTCAACAATGTAATTCAAAAGAGGACGGTGATAGTACATTGAAATAGAAACACTTCTAGACTGTTAGGCATTTGAAGATATTTTATTGTAAGACAGGCTGATGCTGACTACAGTAATATATCTTCTAGTTCGATCCGATTACAAACACATACAAGAATTACCAAGAATATTCCCACTTCTTACAGATTGACTAGTTAAAAAATGTGGCTTGACATTCCGAGTTTGTAAAGTCAAAACTTAACGATTTCGAGGTAAAGTCACAATTAATGTGTCATATATCTTCGTCTGCCATACTTCAAATTTTTTTTTTTTAAGTTACACAGTTAAATAAAAATCAAATGTCTCCCCACTAAGTTAAAGTTTCTTTAACTGTGTAACATACAGGATAAACACTTCGTTTATCCTGAAAGGTAGCTTACCTTACAAGGTTCCACTATGGTATAACTTATAATATAGAGCCACAGTGTAGTATGTAAAGGTAAGACTGATACCTTTAAGGGCAAACAAAGTGTGCATCCTGGGTCAACGCTGCGTATTTTGACACCCTCTGCAAATTTAAAATGGCTGCACCTATTTTTATTCATCTTACACATTCTAATTTTCTAACGTTTCCCTACACTCTCATTA
>CABFVX010004948.1:29476-57316 GCA_902151425.1 Timema shepardi
GGAGGCCTGGCATTCCCCACATTCACAAGATGTCTTGTCAGGGGTGAAGGAAGGGTTTGGTAATCAGATAAATCTGTGCCGGGACCGAGGATTGAACCCCGGCCGCCAGCACAGAAGTCTGACACCTTACCCAATAGACCGCCAGGTCACCTTTAATACCATCATATTTCCTCGACGAGGAAGATGTCAGGTAATGTTTGCGAGCTAATCACTTACCTGGCACCAAGAAAAGTATATTACTGTTGTTGTCGTGCGGGGAAATCAGCGAGCTGGACGCCAGTCGGGGGTTATGCACCACGATAGTTTTCTGCATGGGCAACTCCTGGTACAACCGAGACTGAGTCTCCGTGACACTCACGTCAGGGCCCGTGTCTCTCTTCCTGCGTCCGTACGAGACCACACCACTGCCACAGTCGACCTGGACCAAGACATAATTAATATTAGTCGGTCAGTACCCTGTCATCTCTGGGGCTCTCGTGCCCGTGTTTACACCTTTGGAGCAGTGTGGGGGCGTGCAAAGCTTTGACTTGACTTTGAAAAAANAAAAAAAGGTCGACTTAGATTTTGTTTTGAAAAAAATCCCGACTTATACATTGAAGAATTTTGGCCAAAAAAGTATCGCGAGCTAAAATACTCAATTTATTAACAATTAATCCTATTCTGAGCTGTTGTAAACATTGCATATTAAAATTCATAAGGAATAGCACTGGAATAAATGAATTACGTTTTGTGATAATAACTTAATTTATCATGTTAAAACAAAATAAATATTACAAACAATTGTGCAACTAAACAATTCCAAATAATCTTAGTGCACAAAGTTATATAAATAATCAATATAATGTGTTTTCAAACATAGAATAACTAAAGGAAATAAATTAAAATTCGATTAGGTTTCGAGAATAGTTCATAATATATTCGATACTAGTTTGCTTCGAACACCCCTAGAGCGGAGACAAAATTTCAGTGGTGGCAGAACCTTAATTTGTGTACGAGGGAGAAAGGAGGGGTGGCAACTTAAAAAAAAAAGAGGATCTTTTAAGAGCTTGTCCCTCCAAGCTAAAAAAAAAAAATATTGGGGGTTCTTCCTCCAGCATTTGTTTGAAGATTGGATTGAAGCTCTTTAAAGTGGTCCTCACCTGGACATTTTATTTGTTAATCGGATACCTCTATAAGCTATATGGAGTTTGTTTTTAATCATTATTATAGTTGAGAATATCAGAGGGGAGTAAAATAACTCTAGAGGTGAAGGGGAGAGGTTACATTATTTACCCTCTCGCCCCCACCAATCCATATGGTCCAGCAATGCACATTTATGTTAGTCGTTGTGTTATACACTCTCTATATTTTACAATGCTCCATCAACTCGCGTGTGGTGTGGCCTGATACGTTTTGTCTCACGAGCGTTCACATTTGAATGAGGCGAGATAATATCAATGTGAATACGAGAGAGAAAGAGAGAGAAAGAGAACATTTTTAACAAGTGTTGGGACCCTCAAATCCTCAAAGATATTTGACAGTCAAGGATTCGATAAAATTTCTGATTCTGAGACTCAAATCTGTAAAAAAAAATATATATATATATCTTTTCAAATTTTCAAATTAAATTTGATTGAGAGCTCTAATAATGTTTATTGATGGTTCAAAAAATCATATATATATATATATATTTTTTATAAACTTAACAACCAAAACCCAGACCATTAATTTAACACTTAACTGATGGACGAATGCTATAATGACTGGCTTATCAAAAATAATATTAACATTTAATTGTTACTATTTGTATTTTATAGTTTTTACTATATTTAAATTTTTTCCTATGTACATAATTTTCCCTAAGATTTGGATATGAGATTCTGAATGTAAATTGGAGATTTAGAACAGGGGATTCGACTCAACTTTCAAGCAAAGTGAGAAACAGTGGCGGATTCAGAATATTTTCACTAAGGGGTGCAAGGTCACAGTTATAAGTAACACAACCCTTTCGCTCCAAGTCTTACCACCTGTCCAGGCTAATAAGGCAGGGACGAGGAAGGTAGAATTTAAAGGAAATATACCTGCATTTGCTTAAAAAAAGATAGCGACGAACAGAAGGTGAAAATAATCCCCAGTACACCCGAGCAAAATTTGAACCCTGGTATTTCCTCCCCCAGAAAAAGCGAGTTCACACCCACTCCACACGTCCACTGGTACCAAAGACCCGATGATAATCCCACTCACCGGCTGACACATCCCAGGACAGAACTGCACCATGACGTTGAATCTGACGACAGACGAGCGAGGGAATTTAAAAGCCCTGAAGTTGGCGACGAGCGACCTCAAAGTGTTTGAGGCCTTGCTGAACGCAGGGAACGTCTGAGGGTCCGGGGGACAGCCTTGTTCGTCCAGTAGCAGGTAGGACTCTGACCCGTCTTGACTGGTCGCCACCAGATGTCCCGCCCTGATGTCGTACGGACCTAAACAACAACACATTGAGTTGATATTTTCATCTGTTGTCAAGTGTCCTAACGGCTCAGTTGAGATGTCTGCGATTTACACTAAATAAGTTAAACTTTTGAGAAAAAAGGGTGGTAAGCCCCTCGAGGGGACTAGCACCCCCCATGCAGGCCGCCAGAGTTTAACCTCATTGTTATCAGGAGAGCAAATAACTTTCTTTCACTATCGCCGTGTCTTACCACCTGTTCAGGTTATTCGTATATATGATAGCTACAATAATGGGGTAGGGATGAGGAAGGAAGCATTTTAGAGGTAATATACCCGCATTTGCGTGGAATGAGTGTGAAAAACCATTTAGGAGAAAACCCACCCTCAGTAGAGCTGACCAGGATTCAAACCCCGATCTCCCAGTGATAAGCAGGCCAGTCTAACATGAGAGTGACGCCCTAGACCATGAGGCCAAAGAAGCAAGTAGCAAACAGCTTAAACAAGTCACAACAGGTTGACAGCTTAAACAAGTCACAACAGGTTGACAGCTTAAACAAGTCACAACAGGTTGACAGCTTAAACAAGTCACAATGGGTTGACAGCTTAAACAAGTCACACAGGTTGACAGCTTAAACAAGTCACAACAGGTTGACAGCTTAAACAAGTCACAACAGGTTGAATCATTAAATTCTTCCTCTAATGCTTAACAGGGGGAAAAGCCATAAAATGTTACACAGTGAAATCCCTCTCAATGGACATCTCTGAATAAAGAATTCGTCTTTATAATGGACTAACTAAATCTTGATTCCTCGGGAACGTAGAGTTAAACAAGCCGTCAAATGTTGACATGGTGTTTTTAGTTAGAAGCCTTAACCATCATTATATGACATGTGACACACATCGCGTGTTGTACATATCATCTTAAGGGTCTCCGCCACTGGACTCTACTATGAATGTAAGTTTTAAATATAGTTAAAATATTACACTACAACATCAAGAGAAATAAATACAGTAGTAACATGGGCTTTGTTGTTGATGTGATAAAAAATATGTGAAACTGGTTTGAAGCTAAACAAATGTCACTACAAATTGGAGAATAATATAACAATGCCCTCTTCATTCCCCCTGAAAGTTAAATGTATTTCCTTGACTGATTACACTATGGGTCTATCTTATAAGCTACACCATAGTGGAACCAAGCAAGGTAGCAGTCTTACCTTGACTGATTACACTATGGCTCTATCTTATAAGCTACACCATAGTGGAACCAAGCAAGGTAGCAGTCTTACCTTGACTGATTACACTATGGCTCTATCTTATAAGCTACACCATAGTGGAACCAAGCAAGGTAGCAGTCTTACCTTGACTGATTACACTATGGCTCTATCTAATAAGCTACACCATAGTGGAACCAAGCAAGGTAGAAGTCTTACCTTGACTGATTACACTATGACCCTATCTTATAAGCTACACCATAATGGAACCAAGCAAGGTAGCAGTCTTACCTTGACTGATTACACTATGACTATCTTAAAACTACACCATAGTGGAACCAAGCAAGGTAATATCTTATAAGCTACACCATAGTGGAACCAAGCAAGGTAGCAGTCTTACCTTGACTGATTACACTATGGCTCTATCTTATAAGCTATAGCATGATGGAATAATGCAAGGTAAGTCCTACTACTTTACAAGGAAGATGAAAGGTCCCCCTTCGTATGAAATGAAAGGAAACAAGCTTGTCCTGGTTAATCGAAGATAATCATGTATCTACTATCGCCGTCAATGTGTATTTACCATCCGGGTTAGTCGAGTATATCCTACCTTCATTAACCGTGTGTTTAATATCCCTGGTTCTCATGTTTTGAATATCCCGGTTAATTGTGTGTCTATTATCTCAGTTGATCATATCCCGGTTAATTGTGTGTCTATTGTCTCAGTTGATCATATCTTCACATATCCCGGTTAATCAGTTATGGTATCGACTAAGGATACAGCTGAAGAGAGTGGTCGCTTGTGCCCTTGTCGCATGAGGAGGAACAGTTGGCTCATCGTGAGAGTGATTGAAGGAAGGTTCAAAGTGAGGTAAGTCCAAGTGCTCTCTTTACGTGAAGGAAGGTTCGTTGGGACATTTTGGCAGAGAAACCACTTGGCATCAACAGAAGGGTTGTTCTTATCCATATTTTAAAAGTTTAACAGGCTGGCAAAATAATTATTTAAAAATGATTAAAAAAACTAATAAATTAATTCTAATTTTATTGTTACCAAGTGGAGGTTTCAGAAAACCCCGTGGATAGATACTTTTTCTGGTTCGAGCGTGGACTTTAATATCCTGGTTAATTGGGCGTGGGACGGACTCAACGAGAAAATATACCATTATTCCACAAGAAAAAAAATAACAAACACATGTAGTATATATTTTACAAAATCAACTAATAAAATAAATACATATTTTACATTATTTAAAAAAAAAGATTATTTTTTTCTTTTTACGTGAAGAAAAGATTAACGTTTTTATACTAAATTAACGTACTTTGAACCGACAAATGGTAAATCTATTAGACAAGATAAATGGCGTTACCTCCTGCTATTGAACAGCAGAGAACATACGTCACGAGAAATCCTAATCCCTAGTATGAGTAGGAGAATGAACTGATACTAATATTTAATATGTATTCAATCCTAATATTGTCACTACAGTATTTCGGCCCTCGATCCAAAAAGAGACAGAATCTTCGACACTCGGACATAAAATAAACTGAAGACCCATGGTCTAAGGCATCACGCTCACAACAGACTGTATTGCTGATCACGGGGATATCAGGGGGAGGGGGTTAACTTCTTGGCCAGGTACACTGATCCTCAACCATAAAACATTAGTGTGATTAGTACATATCCGTACATAGGCGACCTGGTGGTCTAGGGGTAAGGTGTCAGACTTCTGTTCTGGAGGTCCGGGGTTCAATCCTTGTTCCCAGCACAGATTTATCTGATTACCAAACCCTTCCTTCACCTCTGACAAGACATCTTGTGAATGTGGGGAATGCCAGGCCTCCGCCGTGGTTCGGATCCCACGTTAAACTGTAGGTCCTCCATTTCATCTCACAATCAACCTACCATTACACATTAGCGTAAGTGGGTATAACCCGAACGGGTAGTAAGACGCGGTGCTAATAATAATAATAATAATAATAATAATAATAATAATAATAATAATATCCGTACAGTCCTGACGGGCAGTAAGTCGCGATGATAAAAACTTCTCCAAGGTTTCCAACAGTGGTCTGTCTTGAGTTGTTACTGTTCTCAAGATGACCGGACGGTGAAAGCTCGCCCCCTCCTCCCTAACCACTGAACTCTTGATAACCTGTTGTTGGCTGCGTCATTAACACACCTGACCAGTACAGGCTGTGGTCGTAGCGACCTGCTCCGGGTTCGAGTCTGGTTGCAGTCTTTGTGTCTGTCACCCTACCATTAGTTTTAAAGACGATCACAATGCAATTAAATGCCATTAAATAATATGTAAAATATGTTTATAACGCTGTATAGTAATCAATAAAATTACAAAAAATAGGAAATACATTATTTATTTTATTGTATTATTCTTTTAAATTGTATAATGACACGTGGGCCTGTAGCTGACGATTTCCACAAGTCCATCATGGACTCTTCTTTAAAATATAAGTGAATAATGACACTTAATTAAGGATGATTCCATGGATAACTCAGTGGTAGGTACGTTGACGTACCTATCCAAATGTTCCGGGTTCAATCCCCATGTCCAGGTGTCATTTTTTTAATTTAAAAGAAAATGATAATTAGATGCAGCTATGGCCGTAATTATCAAATATAATAGCTTGGCTATTTAACCCCTCATCTATTTTATTGTTTAAGACGAGAGGATTTTTTTAAAAAAATAAACCGGTTTAAATATGACAAATCTTTTTTCGAAGTTATGTATTATAAGAAAATCAATGGTAAAAAAACCATTCTTAATCAATACCAAAATAACGTATGAGATAAGACATAAAATCTACATACACACAAAAAAAAGACCTAATCAAATTATAATGGAAACTAAATCAATCAGTGGCGTGAAGAAGAATGTCGCAAAGGGAAATGTTCTCTCCCACTCTGCCCCCATTTTACCAATCATACAGAGAAGATGTATCTACTTCACATTCATCGTTACTTTGGCAACTAATGTGCTGCTGAGTGAAAAATATCATTCACGGGTGAAATTAACTGCTTCCCTTGGCGAAACAACGCGACACGACACTGAAAAAGCATTCCGTCCACCATGTATCTTGGTCTCAGTCTTGAATACATACAGTAACCCCATGGCTTCTTTGGTGCTGACTGACAGCTGACTTCTGATAGCTTTAAAAAGTTACCAGACCAAGTTACGTATCCCTACGCTGAACCAGATGATCTGCAAAAACACGTGTTTAGCAGCTGTCACTTCTGACAGCCAAAATTTAGGAATATACCTAAATGCAGTCTATCAGAAGTCAGCTGTGAGCTGTCAGTCAGCACCAAAGAAGCCGTGGGGCTACTGTAGCTTTCCCCATTATAGTGAAACATATATCGATGTATTTACGCATGTGTGGAAACGGGATGAAACCGGTGAGAACCCTAGAACATATGTTGACATGAGGATCTTACTGGACTAGAATACTTCCTGTTTATACGAGTAATGGCCAAGTTCCGGATTAGATTATTCAAGTTTTCATAACGTGTGTATTTTTATAGTTGGTATTCGAGTTAAATATTTAGTACCCACTTCAGTGGCCGCGTGGTCTAACGTGCTACTATAGAAGTAGACTAGACTACTTATGACTGGAGGTTCGAGGTTTGAATCTTAGTAGGGTGTGTTGAGGGTGAGTTTTTTTTTTTTTTTTTTTTTT
Source organism: Timema shepardi (assembly GCA_902151425.1). Taxonomy (NCBI): domain Eukaryota; kingdom Metazoa; phylum Arthropoda; class Insecta; order Phasmatodea; family Timematidae; genus Timema; species Timema shepardi. Next base: position 36,811 of record CABFVX010004948.1, read on the forward strand.
TNCGAATTCTAATAAAAAATCGTTAGAGCTGATTTCGAAGAAATACATTATTTTCTAATTTCTGTCCTTAAATAAATCATGCTTAATTTTAAGGTTGGATGGATAATTCCAAAAACCCCTCGGACGAACATCAAAAACACTAGATACAGAGTTTTATACACCCAGATCGGTAAAATAATTTCGAATATAGTCCCAGTATTATTATTATTATTATTATTATTATTATTATTATTAGCACCGCGTCTTACTACCCGTTCGGGTTATACGCACTTACGCTAATGTGTAATGGTAGGGTGATTGTGAGATGAAATGGAGGACCTACAGTTTAACGTGGGATCCGAACCACGGTGGAGGCCTGGCATTCCACACATTAACAAGATGTCTTGTCAGAGGTGAAGGAAGGTTTTGGTAATCAGATAAATCTTTGCCGGGACCTAGGATTGAACCCCGGACTCCCAGCATAGAAGTCTGACACCTTACCCCTAGACCACGTGGTCAACAAACTAATAAATAAATAGCTTCACATTTTCGACTAAACATCCTGATGCCAAATAAAGTTGCCTTTATCTCTGGGAAAAGCTCCTCCAGATCAGTTTATATTTTCATATCAGGCTCTGAATGATTTCCTAAAATAAAATAAATTTTAATTAACATATTGGTTTAAATAGCACCTTTATTACAGTTGTCATTTTACTATTGGCAGTATTGAGCCCTCCCGTGTCGTAGATGGCTGTGTTAGCTGATAGTTCGTGAGCTTAATTGATCACTCATATGTAGTTGACGATCTCTGCATATCCATCACAGATTCTGCCTTAAAATGGAATTGAAGAATGGTGCTGGAAATGGGAGGACTCCTGGATAGCTCAGTGGTGAGAGCGTTTGCAATCTAAACCAAAAGTCATGGGTTAGATTCCCGTGTCCAGGTGTCATTTTTAAATTTAAAGAATTTGATAAAGTTAAGACACACAAGACCCACCTCAGGCGTAAGAGCTGAACCAAATTATCGCTGGAGTCGGAACTAAACATAATTTTACACATATGACATACTCCCAATTTATAACATCTAAGCAAGAGTTTTTCTTTTGTTAGACTGACCTAAAGGTGCAATTCCCTCGGTGCGTCTCGCGTCTGCGACCGGACTGGTTTCCATAGCTTGTTATGTGGCCAGTTCCTTCGAGGCGTCCAGACTGGTTTCCATAGCTTGTTATGTGGCCAGTTTCTCCGAGGCGACCGGACTGGTTTTCATAGTTTGTTACTTGGCCAGTCGCTCCGAGGTTACTGGACTGGTTTCCATAGTTTGTTATGTGGCCAGTCCCTCCGAGGCGACCGGACTGGTTTCCATAGTTTGTTACTTAGCCAGTTCCTTCGAGGCGTCCAGACTGGTTTCCATAGCTTGTTACTTGGCCAGTTCCTCCGAGGTTACTGGACTGGTTTCCATAGCTTGTTATGTGGCCAGTCCCTCCGAGGCGTCCAGACTGGTTTCCATAGCTTGTTACTTGGCCAGTTCCTCCGAGGTTACTGGACTGGTTTCCATAGCTTGTTATGTGGCCAGTCCCTCCGAGGCGACCGGACTGGTTTCCATAGTTTGTTACTTAGCCAGTTCCTTCGAGGCGTCCAGACTGGTTTCCATAGCTTGTTACTTGGCCAGTTCCTCCGAGGTTACTGGACTGGTTTCCATAGCTTGTTATGTGGCCAGTTCCTCCGAGGCAACCGGACTGGTTTCCATAACTTGTTATGTGGCCAGTTCCTCCGAGGCAACCGGACTGGTTTCCATAGTTTGTTATGTGGCCAGTTCCTTCGAGGCGTCCAGACTGGTTTCCATAGCTTGTTATGTGGCCAGTTCCTCCGAGGCAACCGGACTGGTTTCCATAACTTGTTATGTGGCCAGTTCTTTCAAGACGACTGCAACTGGCGGCCATAGTGTACGTCCAGCGTCTCTACATTGCGTTTGCGTCCCCACAGCTTCGAGACCACCACCGAGCAAGCGTTTGTTTTAGTAGATCTGTATTTGGTTTTGTCATAATTGATCGTAGACACAGGAAATAAATAAAGAGTTGTTTACAACAAATGCTTTTGAAAAAATAGTGGTTCAAAGGAACCACGCTGTTTTGAGGAAATCATAGGTATCAGTAGGCAAAGTTTTATGTTTGATTGGGCTGGTTTTGAAAATAGTTCAAGATTTTGCCATAGAAGATAACGAAAATGTAATTGTAGAGGTGGAAAATCACCCACCAATTTTTGACATATCTTTGCCAGTGTACCGAGACCAACATGTCAAGGACAACACACGGAGGATAGAGATCTCAGGAAAAATTGGTCGATCAAAATAGTATTTTTTTACCCACAATATTCCAAAAAACAAAATAACACAGAACATTAAATAAAACACAATTGCAAAAACTTTGATAAATGAGAAACTATTTATATTTCACATAAAATTACCCACGAATGGTGAATAAGAGGCGCATCTAGGGAAAAATTGTATCCCGCGTCTGCGACTCGCCACCCCACGTCTGCGGTCGCAGACATGAGACGCGAGACGCACCAAGGGAATCCTACCTTTAGGCTCCTATGCTCATAATTAATTTTATCTTAAGGCGCCAAGCTACTGGACCACTGGAATGCGTTGTCGACGTCCAGAAATCCCACGATAGCTAAGAGTTTTTTTTAAAATATTTTAGTTCACACCAAAATGGAAGGGGTAGGTTTCAAAAACTCACATTTTAATGCCAAAGGTTTAAAAAAAATCATGGTAAGATAAAATTAGATCATTTTTTACCACGTTTAACGCAAAATGTCGTGGCTATGAGATCAAATTAAATGGTTAGAAAACATATCTCGCTTTCCTTGAATAAATAAAGTAATTATTTTAACAAACTCACAAAAGAAAGTTCTAAAATAAATAAGGATTGTTTTTGTGGTTTTGAGGCCCCAGAACTAACATAGCCATTCGAACTACTTCAGTGAGATTATATTTATTTTCAATTAGGTGGCAACCTTCAGGATTTCAGAATCGTTAGGAATTATGAGATACCAAAAGGGTATTTTTTTTAAGAATATTTCACGGGCTGCCTCTCATTTATGAGTAAAAAAAACAAATGAATATCACCTCTGTTGAGGCCTAACCTGAGGCCAAGGTTCTTGGGACTGAGTCTTCTTTATCTTGATTAGATCTCTCAAATAATAATAAAAAAAAACACAATAACATCTCAGTAAATAAGCAAGACCTTGTAAGGCTATGGGTCAAGTATTCCCACACGACAGCTCACGCCACTGCATCTGATGCAACTACCAAGAGACCTTGAAGCGACAAACAAATGTGACCTATGGAAGGAATTAATACTCTCATCAGTCCATGTGATGTTTATTTTAAACTCGACAATCACCAGTTCGAACAGGATGGGTTTGATAAAACCTCCCCTGACTGCATTACTCCAACTAGTTTATAGCAATATGATTATTATTAGAGGTAACCTGGCGGTCTAGGGGTAAGGTGCTGGACTTCTGTGCTGGGGGTCCGGGGTTCAATCCTCGGTCCCGGCACAGATTTATCTGATTACCAAAACCTTCCTTCACCTCTGACAAGACATCTTGTGAATGTGGGGAAGCCAGGCCTCCACCGTGGTTCGGATTCCACGTTAAACTGTAGGTCCTCCATTTCATCTCCCAATCACCCTATCATTACACATTAGCGTAAGTGCGTATAACCCGAACGGGTAGTAAGACGCGGTGCTAATAATAATAATAATAATATGATTATTATTAGATATGGCTGCCCACAGTTTAGTAGAAGCTACACCCAATATCACCTTTGAAGGAACTGTTGCTCTTATGGAGAAAAAGCCATATCTTCACTTTCTCCCTCTCGGCAAACTGTTGCCAAATCTAGATTTAATTCATGTCAAAAAGGTGGTGTGCTGGGTTAGATGGAGCTACTGGCAACATTGACGAACCAGAGTTGTAAAATTGTCCCTAAATTGACCACAAGGGAAAACAATAAAATGACAACTCTGTTTCTCGATGGTAAACAGGCAGCTTCCTCAGAGGTGATATCCAGTGTAGAAACCTGAATCGAATAGAAAGTAGTGTTTCTATAGACGCCATTTTCTCTAGAGATATTCTTCATATCTAATCTATAAATAGAAAACTTTCAAAGTTGGTTCAATGGAAATACTAAAAGGAGAAGTCGAGAAAAAAAAATAGAGTAATGTTTGGAAACCACCGTTTTGAAACGAAATGTCGCACATACATTTTAATTAGCCAATAGGGTAACCGAACACCCGGGTTATGTCCATACGAAATTTCAGCACAATCGGTTCAGTGGTTTTTGTGTGAAAGACTAACAGACAAACAACAGCTCATTTTCATATATTATTATTATTATTATTATTATTATTATTAGCACCGCGTCTTACTACCCGTTCGGGTTGTACGCACTTACGCTAATGTGTAATGGTAGGGTGATTGTGAGATGAAATGGAGGACCTACAGTTTAACGTGGGATCCGAACCACGGTGGAGGCATGGCATTCCACACATTCACAAGATGTATTGTCAGAGGGGAAATAAGGGTTTGGTAATCAGATAAATCTGTGTCAGGACCAAGGATTGAACCCCGGACCCCCAGCACAGAAGTCCGACACCTTACCCCTAGACCACCAGGTCAACCTTTTCATATATTAGTACGCTTATAACTTTACATACTTAAAAACACGTGAGAATAAAAGAAATGGTATTTAAATACTTTGTAGCTGGAGTAAGTTATTTAATGCGAGTCGGTATTCAGAAACAATAGCTGTAGGCTTATAGTAGTGCCAGAATAAGGGCTGTGATTGGTGATTGAAAGAGCTTGGAAGATATGACATGTCGAGGACTACTTTTAGCCTCATTATGTGCCAGGATACTAATTGGCCAGTCTCCACTGCACGACCACAACAAGTGTAAGACCTCAAACTAATTTAGTTTCTAATTGAAATGATACAATACACGTCCTTGCGTAATTATCTATAACTCTTCTTGGAAGCTTTTATGAAAGTATAAATACCAGGAAGAATTATATATGCCTTTTAAAAATATGACCACCTTTGGGGTGTAGTGGTCAAAGTTCCTGACTACAGATCTGGAGGTACAGGGTTCAATCCTCAGCAATTTCAGTTTTTGTTTGTTTTTGATTTTTTGTTAATTATTATTATTATTATTATTATTATTAGCACCGCATCTTACTACCCGTTCGGGTTATACGCACTTACGCTAATGTATAATGGTAGGGTGATTGTGAGATGAAATGGAGGACCTACAGTTTAACGTGGAATCCGAACCACGGTGGAGGCCTGGCATTCCTCACATTCACAAGATGTCTTGTCAGAGGTGAAGGAAGGGTTTGGTAATCAGATAAATCTTTGCCGGGACCGAGGANTCAGATAAATCTGTGCCGGGACCGAGGATTGAACCCCGGACCCCAGCACAGAAGTCTGACACCTTACCCCCTAGACCGTCAGGTCATCTACTCTAAATAAACGTCTTGCCCCCTAAAACCATGAGTGTAATTAGTACATAAGCGTACAACCCAAACGGGTAGTAAGACGTGGTGCTATGAAAGAATATCGGGAAAATATTTAGGGGAAAGACTTCCTTAGCACACACGAGCAGAATTGGGATCGTCGACACAATAAACACAGATGAGACTGACGCTTGTATCCGTATGCCCACTGTTACGTATGTTATTTGGTCTATCCGCACTCCTTGTTTGTAAAGCGTGTTGCAGCAACAAGGGGTCGAGCAGCCGATACCACCGGTCTATGCGGTTGCTTGGCAGCTGGCGAAGTGTCTGCTGAGGAATGTGTAGAGTGACGCAACTCCACGGCCGTTATGACAAGAGAAGACGGTGCCTCAGTTGAAGATGGTACTATAATATCCTGAGCTCACGATGACCTCCTTACCGGCATAAGCTCCTATTGTTCTCTGCCGGCAGTTCTACAGGTACCTTTAGTCTGATAGGATGTCCGTTCCAGCAGCTTTTTTCTCCATCCTTACACGTTACCACTATAGAGTAGGAGTCTGATTGAAACAAGGCCTTCCATAACGGGCTAGCTACTAATAAAAGAGAGAGGTGTGTGTACACTTATAATTATCTCAATACAGGGATAGGGTTTAATGAGGGGGACTGGAGAGAGCTAGCTCAAAATAGAGATAGGGTTTAATGAGGGGGACTGGATATAACTAGCTCAAAATAAAGATAGGGTGTAATGAGAGGGACTGGATATAACTAGCTCAAAATAAATATATGGTGTAATGAGGGGGACTGGATATAACTAGCTCAAGTTAAAGATATGGTGTAATGAGGGGGACTGGATATAACTAGCTCAAAATAAATATAGGGTGTAATGAGGAGGACTGGATATAACTAGCTCAAAATAAAGATATGGTGTAATGAAGGGGACTGGATATAACTAGCTCAAAATAAATATATGGTGTAATGAGGGGGACTGGATATAACTAGCTCAAAATAAAGATAGGGTGTAATGAGGAGGACTGGATATAACTAGCTCAAAATAAAGATAGGGTGTAATGAGGAGGACTGGATATAACTAGCTCAAAATGGAGATATGGTGTAATGAAGGGGACTGGATATAACTAGCTCAAAATAAATATATGGTGTAATGAGTGGGACTGGATATAACTATCTCAAAATAGAGATAGGGTTTAATGAGGGGGACTGGATATAACTAGCTCAAAACAAAGATAGGGTGTAATGAGGGGGACTGGATATAACTAGCTCAAAATGGAGATATGGTGTAATGAGAGGGACTGGATATAACTAGCTCAAAATAAATATATGGTGTAATGAGGGGGACTGGATATAACTATCTCAAAATAGAGATAGGGTTTAATTAGGGGGACTGGATATAACTAGCTCAAAATAAAGATATGGTGTAATTAAGGGGACTGGATATAACTAGCTCAAAATGGAGATATGGTGTAATGAAGGGGACTGGATATAACTAGCTCTAAATAAAGATAGGGTGTAATGAGGAGGACTGGATATAACTAGCTCAAAATAAAGATATGGTGTAATGAGAGGGACTGGATATAACTAGCTAAAAATAGAGATATGGTGTAATGAGAGGGACTGGATATAACTAGCTCAAAATAAAGATATGGTGTAATGAGAGGGACTGGATATAACTAGCTAAAAATAGAGATAGGGTGTAATGAGAGGGACTGGATATAACTAGCTCAAAACAAATATAGGGTGTAATGAGGGGGACTGGATATAACTAGCTAAAAATAGAGATATGGTGTATTGAGGAGGACTGGATATAACTAGCTCCAAATAAAGATATGGTGTAATGAGAGGTATTGGATATAACTAGCTCAAAATAGAGATATGGTGTAATGAGAGGGACTGGATATAACTAGCTCAAAATAAAGATAGGGTGTAATGAGAGAGGACTGGATATAACTAGCTCAAAATAAAGATATGGTGTAATGATAGGGACTGGATATAACTAGCTCAAAATAAAGATAGGGTGTAATGAAGGGGACTGGATATAACTAGCTCAAAATAAAGATAGGGTGTAATGAGGGGGACTGGATATAGCTAGCTCAAGATAGGGATAGGTGGCGTACTTTTGTAGGTGCGGCAACAAACTTTTAAGATCCTAGTGCCATACAGTATGTAAGTTTTCTTAAAGTCTCTTACTATGAAAATTGTGCGGTAGCTCCCCTGCGCTCGCGCGTCTTGGACAAGTGATGAATAACACTTAGATAAGAGATTGAAGTAGGACGTCTCAACCCTCCTGTAAAAGACCGTAGGCTGAAGTGTCTATCAATAGTTTTGGGGGGCTTGCCCATTTTGTCATAGCTGTTATTTTTTGTCAACCTTTTGTACCAAATTCAATAATCTTCCTTTCTACGTTCGTATATAGTATCGGTCGTGAACGTAACCGGGAGATTCTAAGATCTAAGATTCCAGCCGTGGAGTTTTACATAATAGAGCTTGCTCTTCTCCCATAAGACGATTAATTGCAAGAACGTGAAAAGGAAGGGGGGGGGGTGCTTGGCGGGTCCAGACCTTCTCTGGAATTTAATTTACCCCCTTTCTCCCCTAGAGTGGTCTACATATACAGTACGTAGAAAACCTTTACTGGGTAAATGTATAGTGCAATTTTCTAGTGGACCCCACCCATATCACCTTAGAAAAATTAGCTGTTTACGCCTTTGATAAATTGTTAGGTCTTAGCTCACTGATAGTGTGTTTGACCAGGACCAGAGGGCCACGGCTCCTTCCCAAAAAATTGGTTTGTTTTTACCATCCTCTCTACATTAGAATTCTTCAAATTGACCTCTTCCTATTAAGATGACTTTCGTTAGGTTAGTTTAACCAGCTCTTAGGATTATAGCGTGCTATTCGGGTGCGTACTTTCACCTCCAAAGAGGTCGCTAAAGTGGAGGCGGACTCCAAAGAGGAAACAGATAGTTTAACCTGCTGTTAGGAGTATAGCGTGCCATACCAGTGCGGCTTTTCACCTCCAAAGAGGTCGCTAAAGTGGAGGCGGACTCCAAAGAGGAAGTATATAGATTTACCAGTTGTTAGGCACGTACTGTGAAATGACAAAGCATCCCTTCACCTCCAAAGACGTGGCTAAAGGGGAGGTGGACCCCAAAGAGGAAACCAATAATTTAACCAGCTGCTTGGAGGATGTGTGGTATGGACGCGAGTCCTTTTACCTCCAAGGAGGTTACTAAAATGGAGGCAATCTCCAAAAAAAGGAGTCAGATAAGAGAAAGATGAATGAGTGTAAAGACGACGAACCCGTGGAGGGACATTTATGTCCCAGCTAAGGTTTAGGTTGGTATAACGAGGATCGCCATCGCGCGCGACGACGACGGAAGGAAGGGGATTCCCCCTCTCCCTCTCTCCTATAGAGAGTGTATCCAAGAGCTCAGTCGTCGCAGTCATCGAGTGGTTTTTGAAAGTGAACGAGGTGGGTTTGTGGGTTGTCGGAGGCGTCTGCTTCGCTCGACGAGAACAAGACCAGCTGATCTACATCTCCTTCCGGACGACGAGCAAGGTAAGTGAAGGGGACCATCGGGTGATCTCTCGGTGCGGGGGTTCTCAAACTGGGGACCACGTAGCGCTAAGGGGTCTGAAAACTTTGGATTGGAGTATAATTGTTGTTATATATGTATATATATATATTAGTTACAGTAGCCCCATGGCTTCTTTGGTGCTGACTGACAGCTCACCGCTGACTTCTGACAGTCAACATTTAAGTGTATACCTAAATGTTGACCGTCAGAAGTGACAGCTGATAAACACAGGTTTTTGCAGACCATATGGCTCGGCATAAGGATACATAATTTTGTCTGGTAACTTTTCAAAGCTTTTAGCTGTCAGTTTCACCAAAAAAGCCATGGGGCTACTGTAGGAACTCTGTGAGCAGTAGACCTCACTCTCTCCGTGTTATTATCTTTACTACAGTTTCTCAACCATCTTTGGATCTATATAGTAGTTATTTTCCTTAGTTTATCAAGTTATACAGAAAAACAAAATTAATATTATAAATAAATCGTGCATTATTTTTTATAGAAAATAGTCGTTGTTCACGTGGTTTAAGACGTCAGTCTCACAATAAACTCAATATTACAACAACAACAAAATCTGGTGTACACACGATGTTTGGCCTAGGTTCAGAGATGGTCTGCGTCAAATATTTCTAAAAATGCTCCGCGCACTTGACACTAATTGTGTAACAGACAGACAGATGTAATGGCAAAGGGTTGAGTTAAGATAGGACCCCACTCCACTCGGTAAACTTTTTTTTTAAACTGTAATTTTAAAAAAAATACAACACGTGCACTTGTAATGTTGTGCAATCCAAGCTGAGCACTTATAGATATTACTAGTGCTAGTGTCTTTTATCATTCCTATTTCCGAGTTTCCGGTGCAATGTGATTACATTTATCGGTGACCTGGCGGTATAGGGGGTAAGGTGTCAGACTTCTGTGCTGGGGGTCCGGGGTTCAATCCTCGGTACCGGCACAGATTTATCTGATTACCAAACCCTTCCTTCACCTCTGACAAGACATCTTGTGAATGTGGGGAATGCCAGGCCTCCACCGTGGTTCGGATTCCACGTTAAACTGTAGGTCCTCCATTTCATCTCACAATCACCCTACCATTACACATTAGCGTATGTGCGTATAACCCGAACGGGTAGTAAGACGCGGTGCTAATAATAATAATTACATGTATCTATGCCTAGATTAGTCAGCATTTTCTCGACATTGTACAACCAAAACAAAGTACAGAAATAAGTGTTGTTAAAGAGACCCCGGAACTGTTCTCTTACGTCCAAGAGGGGAGAGAGGGGGGGGGGTAGTTTTATTCCGGTCTGGCTCGTGGAAAGTGGTCGCGGTTCAAGCCCCGGGCAAGGCGACTCGCATTCTTGCCCAGTCCACTTGTTTCCTTCCATACACACCCAAAGGTCTAGTTCGGGACGAGTACTGATGGCGCTGGCTACTTTGAGACCTCTTGGTCAGTTTCATCTTGTTTGGTTGGCCAAGTGGTGGGGCTAGAGGTTTGGATTCTGATCAGGTGTACTGAGGGTGTATACAGGGTGGACTGAAAGTGTACTTAGTATGTACTGAGTATGTACTTAGCAGACGCACATAGGCTGTACTGAGTATGTACTGAGAGTTTTCTAAGGATGTACTGAGAGTGTACTGAGTGTATACTGATGGTGTATTTAGAATGTACTGAAGATGTATTGCGGGTGAATTATTTCCTAAATGAGGATATATTTTTTTATACATTATATCTTCTCTACCATAACTACAGTAGCCCCGTGGCTTCTTTGGTGCTGACTGACAGCTCACAGCTGACTTCTGACAGTCAGAAGTGACAGCTGGTAAACACATGTTTTTGCAGATGATATGGTTCAGCGTAGGGGTACATAATTTGGTCTGGTAACTTGTCAAAGCCATCAGCTGTCAGCTGTCAGTCGGCACCAAAGAAGCCATGGGGCTACTGTAACCGTGGTAATCCACGGATGGGTAGTAGGAAGAGGTATAAGAAATAAGTTTAGTGTAGTTATGTATCCATCAGACAAGCAAACATGTTTGTTCGTATTGTCAAGGAGATGCCGGTTATATTTAGATAACAGGAACAGCACATATTGGAAAGCGGAGTAAAATGAATCTGTTTTCTAGTAAGAGTCGTTTAAAGTATATACCTGTACATTCAACTCACTTTGGTCGTTGGGGGCGGAGCTCCCAAATCCCCGATGCGTTTTATTTGCAAGTGGATGTAAACTAATTTAATTCCAAAGCCATTTTTGTATATAGGTCTTACTGTTTAGTCACAAGAGACCTCCAATTAAGTTCCAAACCGACTTTAATGTTGCTACAATATTTTGAAATTTTTGGGGGGGAGGGATAAAAAATGTTTTCTTTACTGTTTGGAATTTTCCCGTTGGTTACAGGCTAGAAGCTATAAGTTTACCAAATTTCAAGTTTATAGCTCATCTGGAGGGTAAACATTAAAGTCAGTGAGTGAGTCAGCCGTGTGGCTTTATAGTAGTTTAACGTTAGTTTTTTAGCTGTCGAGATAAAAGCACAAGACATCGAGAATGGGGAGTATTTAAGGTGGGATTGAAGGATACGAACGAAAAGACCAGTTGTTTTTTTTCAGTTTTGATGGCAGCACTTTTTTTTTTTTTTTGCCAGAATAAATAAAATAGTATTCCAGTACAATCATACAGTTTAATTTTCTTCGCATTCAACAGTTTCTGAATATCTGTTATGAGCATGGCGGTATTATCTAACAAACTTATTTAAATGAAGAGAAAATGTTGTCGATAAATTCCAGAACACCCTCCAAAAGATATTCAAGAAATTTTGAGGTCACCATGGGAAATAAGATTAATTCTATGTTTGTACTGAAGCAATATTTTAATTATTTTGTCCAAAAAAAAGTGTTGAGATAAAAAAAAACAGGCAAAACACTGGCTTTTCTTCGCGTCTCCCTCCATCCCATTTTAAAGAGCGTATTACGTGTCATATTTTTTTTAAATATAAATTACCTTATAAAATAATATAGTTTACCATTGTATTTATAAAACATTGAAATTGTAGTACATTCACTAAGATTTTATTAAAGAAAATGGTGAAATCTTAAACATGAGACAACTTTTAAAAGTGAGTTTAGAGTATGAATCTTATGTAAATATTTTTATATTATTTATGCTAATTAATTTCAAGTCCTTATAATAGTATCTGTAAATTCGTATCGCCCCACGTCTATTGCACGGATTTTAAAACAAATGCAGTGTGATTTAAAAACCATTAATGTTATCAAAAACCGTCTTAAAAGATAAATAATATATTTTTATGAACTAAATATTACCCACTTCGGTGACCGCATGGTCTAAGGCGCTACTCTCGCAGTAGACTAAACTGCCAATGATGGGGGGTTTCGAATCTTACTCGGGTGGCTTTTCAAAAATTGTCCCTCCATGTAAATGAGGGTACAATTCCTATAAATATAATCTTTCGAATCAATAAGAGCAATAGCGTAATTAGTCAATAGGTGGATATAAGGAGATTCCCTCCTCCACTGGGGTGCCCTGCAGATTTGGGGGAAAGATCCTGGGGTCTGTGGGAGGGCCCATGGGGGGGGGGGTACCGGGGTCATAATATACCCGGGGTGGACCAACTGGCAGTAGGAGTAGTTTATTATTATTAGCACCGCGTCTTACTACCCGTTTGGGTTGAACGCACTTACACTAATGTGTAATGGTAGGGTGATTGTGAGATGAAATGGAGGACCTACAGTTTAACGTGGAATCCGAACCACGGTGGAGACCTGGCATTCCACATATTCACAAGTTGTCTTGTCAGAAGTGAAGGAAGGGTTTGGTAATCAGATAAATCTGTGCCGGGACCCAGGATTGAACCCCGGCCGCCAGCATAGAAGTCTGACACCTTACCACCTAGACCACCAGGTCACCAGTAGGAGTAGTTGAAATGTAAAATAGGTCATTTAAGAGCTAAACCTGTTAACTGAACTAAAAAATGACATGATGTAAAAATATGAAAACAAAATTGTTAAAAGGAGAAAAACTACCCGGATTTAAAGTAATAAGATATCAGGCCAATTAAAATTAGAAAATAAACAAATACGCTCATGAAAGTCCAGAGCGGGTAATAATACACAGTGCTAAAAAAAAAAACACCTATAGTCAAACTTGAGGCTAAGCTTATCTATAAGATATGTTCTTATGTACCCGTGTATGCCTCTATAACATGAACATTTAACTGTCGAAATATAAAATTAGATAAAACCAATATATCCTTATATTATATCTTGTAACTAATTTTTAAATGTTGGTTGATAATCGCGGTACTTCTGTGTTGACATTAAGAAGCCCTGTGTCTCAATGTAACACGAACCATCAGTTATAGAGACTGCAAAATATCTCTGGGATCCAGAATGAAAGTGGATATTGTCAGTTTCAAGGAAGTAATAAATTTAGCTCTCTTTTTAGTGTCAAAACATGTTCTTGGTCCACAGAACGAACCGTGGTACACTCAACAACACCAACATCTTTGGGTCGAAACACTCTCTAGAGCCTGGGGTAGGCTCGGTGGCCACGTGGTCTAAGGCGTCACTATCGCAACCATACTGGACTGCCAATGACGGGAATATCGGGGCTCAAATCCCGGTCGAGTAAACTGAGGGATTCCCCCTAACCCCCTGAATAATTGTCCACTCTCTTTAAGCGCAAATGGGGGTACATTTCATCTAAATTAAACCTTCCTAATCCCTGACTCGTCAGTGTAATTAGTAGAAGTTAGACGTTAGGTCAAAAAAATGTATAAAGGAAGTGGATGTATTCGTGAAGACTTTGATAAAAAAAATATATATTGAATTATTTCGTAAAAATATCCTTACTACATCCGGTTCGGATTCAATCTCTGACCTCCCTAGTAATCGGTAAACCAGAGAAGGTGAACCTAACATGTAACTGGCGTGACCACCTAATCGGATAATACTAAACTGATACTATAAAAAACATTGTTATCGATGTTATCAGTAATAAGAAGAATCGTTTAGGTTTTTTCTAAATTCTCCTTCTGGCCACGTTATTTCTCACTCCAGTCCAGTGTTTACCAAACTCTCTCCAGTCGCGTACCCTTCACGAGACAATGACCTAAGCTAAGTACTCCTCTTAGATCTCTGCGTAAAACAAATACCTGATACCTTGTACCGCAGACAAATGTCCCACAAACTTTCACGGTACTCTTAGCAAGCCTAGAAGTGATCACGTGACAATGTCTGGTTTTAGGCAAGCTGCGCGGTGGCGCCTGGAGATGGATCACGGATCCAGTCCAACGGTTATACGTAAATCACAATCAGGAAACTATTGACTTATGTTTTCCAGAAATAACTTTCAAATGTTCCAAGATTAAATGTGGAGTTATTTTTCAATGACCACCTCGATTTTTAAATTCACGCGAAAGCTTTTTATTTTGTAAGGTGTATTTTAAATATTTATATTATAAGAGTACGTAATTAACGAGGACAACTCATGGCTGGCACCTGTACCAACTTATTGATCAACACCACGTGGACATACGGCACACTTCATTGGCAGTCACGGCACACCCCATTGGCCGCCAAAGCACACCTCAATGACTGCACGGCACACCACATAGGTCGTCACGGCACGCCTCAATGGCCACCAAAGCATACCTCAATGACTGCACGGCACACCACATTGGTTGTCACGGCACACCTCATTGGCCGCCAAAGAACACCTCAATGACTGCACGGCACACCACATCGGTCGTCACGGCACGCCTCAATGGCCGCCAAAGCATGCCTCATTGGCCATTGCGGAACACTATAATAGAGTATTAAAGCTCGTTCTAAATATTAACAATCTTTAGTAAAAACAAGACCACCTTTGTAGCCTAGTGGTCAGAGTTCCTGGGTACAGAGGTCCCGGGTTCGATCTCAGGTTCCTCCGGATTTATCTGAGAAGCAGTGGGTCTGGAACGGGACATATCAGGTTCGTGAAGAGGAGTGAGGAACTACTTGAATAAATAAGTAGCAACGTTGGTCTAAAAAAAACTTATATCGAGGGCCGGAGGGCTCATTGCACTGACCACATGACACCTTCTATCCACAGAAATTGGAACTATCTTGGCCATCGGTCAATTGCAGCTTGGTCAGTATAGGCTGACTGTGGGCTGGCCCCTTTTATTTTTAGTGAAAACAAAATAAATCTATGACAGAAAGAAGGAATAGTTTATAATGTACAGTGACATCGCGATAAAAATCTGAGTTGATTTATTCATTAGACCAGCGGTGCCCAACGTGGGGCATGTGCCAAGAAGTTTAGGGGTACGCGAAAATATTTGAATAATGGCGGAAAAAGCTACATATACCAGCAGTGTAAGATAAAAGATCAGTCAAAAGTTGTGAAATTAACTCAACGATATGGCGAGGGGTGGTTCTGGTTTTCTTCTATATTTGACCATGAGAAAATTAATTCAATCTCAAACACAAAATAGTTTTATAAGTATTAATTAATAAATTTATAAATCAATAAATTGTGTTAGTTTTTATTGTAATTTTTTTTAAATATAAAGATAAACGCACTTTTTATTCATCTTATTATTACATTGTTTTTTTTAATTCCATTACGAGCCCATTTATTTTCATTTGCGACGAATAAATTAAATCAGACATAATTACTATTGTATTAACTACTAATTAAACATTTTACTAATATTAAGGGTACAATTTATTTAAATGGGCTACCAAGGGGTACGCAAGTGAAAAAAGATTGGGGACAGCTGCACTTGACTATCACAAACAAAATGTTATAAATATTAACAAAATAGAGAGTTAGTCTGTGATGGGCATTGCACGATATCTACCACATCCAGAGGCCTAGCATTTTAAAAAATAGTAGCCCCTGTACACAAACATGTACACCTCGAAGCTGGAATTTTCCAATTTTGATTAAAACCAGATTTAATTAATTTAAAACTGGGTCATAAGCAATGAAATAAAGTGTTGTTTTTTTCTGTTTGAAGCAAACAGTGATTAATAAAACACAGAACCACTTAGGTGACCGCATGGTCTAAGGTGCTACTTTCACAGTAGACTATAATGGAGACGGGGAGATCAAGGTTAAAATCTCAGTTGGGTGTACTGAGGGTGTTTAAAAAAAAATAGTTTTCTCTCTTCCTCCACCCAAATGAGCGTACACTTCCTCTAAATATGACCTTCATAATCCCTAAAACAATTAGTGTGGTTAGCACATAGGCGTATAACCCGAACGGGTAGTAAGAGGCAGTGCTAAAACAACCAGAGGTTGGCTGCGTACCCTGTGAGGTAAGGGAACCACAGGTTGGCTAACGCCGTCTCTAACTAATTTGAAGCGATGTGGGTGCTGTTACGCAACCCGCGTGACGCAACGCAGCTCCGTTGTTCCAGTTAGTAAGTCTGGTGACCTTGACCTCCTCGCTGGAGCACAAAAGGAGGCGGCTAAAGGTGTTGACAAACACGGGCTAGAGAGGATGTCACGACAATCCGTCATATCGTCATGACGGGACCAGCTTTAGCATCAACATGTTTAATAGGAATTTTTGTACTTTTATTCGCCTCGGAAAGAGAACTATTATGATCGACTAAAAAAAAATTAATCACGAGATTTTGATAACTGTCGACGTTTCATGACCCCCTGAAACCGAAGTATTTTTTGGGTTGCCCTTTGTTTGTATGCCCGACTAGTGTCGAAACCATTTTACCGATCAGGTATTTAGGGTGTTTATAAGGTTCTCTCAAGGAGTTTTTGGAATTTGATATCAATCTCTAAAATTAAGGGTAGTTAACTGAATATGGAAGGAAAAAAAATAAAAATTCGATTTTCTCAAAATCAGTATTAACGATTTTGATTACACTTTATATCTAGACAATGTTTAACATTACAAACAAAATATAAATTTTCCTTTTTTGCATGAAAATGACTTAAGAGGATACTATGCATAAGCAAAAATTTCCAATTTTTATCATATTTCCGTAACTATTTGCGATATGAAATAATTTATCATTAATAAATATGGGGTACTATTTAATGTATTTTGTTTGGAATATATTTTTATAAAACCAATATTTTCTTAGCTATAAGGCAATATTATACTACTATAAAGCCACACGGCTGACTCACTCACTGACATTATTGTTTACCCACTTCCAGATGAGTTAGAAGCTTGAAATTTGGTAAACCTATAGCTTCTAGCCTGTAGTCGACGTGAAAATCACAAAAAGGTTTTTAAAAAATAAACTCTCGAAAAAAATGGCGGAGCAGCTTTAAAGTTGGCGCGGATTTTTCTTAGGAGATCTCTTGTGGCTAAACGGTAGGACCTATCAAAAAACTGCTCGGAAACTACATTATCCTACATCCACTTGTAAAGAAAACACATTGGAGGTTTGTGAGTGGAGCCCCCAACGAGCAAAACGAGTTTGTATCCATAGACCCCTAGCCACCCGCTTTAGACTGATGATGATGGAGAGATCGGTGTTATAAACCCGGTTGGGTGTATTTAGGGTGATTCTTCATAAAGGGGTTGTCATCCTCCACTCACACAAATCCAGGTACACTTCCTCTAGAGTTTTCCAACTTCCCTCCACGCAAAATACGAGTACACTTCCTCAGCTGCGTAGTAATACGGCACACGGACTAAACATCAAAAAGTCGAGGTAGCATGCCGTCTAAATGTCAGGCTCATCTAAGTCTGGTGTGGGACTCGCAAATGCGGGGTGCACTCAACCACTGGAAGGAAGTATTTGATTAAATGACCGTTCTAACAGACATTACCGGTGCTAGCTCTGCGGGTTCTAATCTCCGCTGAGGTATACTGTCACTATTTCCCACTAAATGGTTTCCTTCTCCTTCAATCCACGTAAACGCTAGAACATTTCTACCTTACTCTTCCTTATCTTCTCCAACAGTAGTCCATGTTTGTATGGCGGGTACCTACATCCACGCATGTCGACGGACCATACCATACAACTAATTTTAGTAGACTTTTCTTGGTGGTCAATATCGATCAGATCACGGACTTGCCGTATGATTATGTGTAATTTGTTTAGTAGGAATAACAGTTTAGAAAGTTTGTATTTCTTGCAGTCAACATTGATAAATTGACTTGACGTATGAATATATTTGATTTATTTATTAGGATGAACAGTTTAGAACATTCACACATAATTTTCTGTCAAGTGTCTGCTACAGATCACATGACTCTTGACGTAATTGTGTTTTACTGTCAAAATCCCACCCTCGGTGCGGAGGAGAGTGCCCAAGTCTGCACACTCCCCCATCAACTCCCACCCAAAACCCTGGGGCACACATTAAAATCTAATGGGACACACTTTAAAATCTAATTTGGCACACATTAAAAACTAATGGGACACACTTTAAAATCTAATTGGGCACACATTAAAATCTAATGGGACACACTTTAAAATCTAATTGGGCACACATTAAAATCTAATGGAACACACTTTAAAATCTAATTGGGCACACATTAAAAACTAATGAGCACACAACGCGGAGGAGTGCCCGAGACTGCACACTCCAACCCCAAAACCCTGGGGCACACATTAAAAATTAATGAGTGCACCCAGTGGGTCCCTAACCCATTGGGGCATGGGAACTGAGCCCCAGCCTCCTGGTTTGTGGGTCGGGTCCCTAACCCAGGGAGAGGTGGAATAAGTGTTCTCACAATCCACTAGGATGTATATAATCGTAACAACCAGGGCAGTGGGATCACAATACTTCTCTTTCCTCGTCACTAGAGGATGCGGGGGAATAAACATCCGGATGTGGAAAGTAGATTAATTGAAACCATAATATCCCTCTCACGGGGAAATAGCCTTATGGGATAACAGTAAACCACCCGGATGGGGAAAGATAGATTAATTGAAACCATAATATCCCTCTCACGGGGAAATAGCCTTGGGGGATAACAGTAAACCACCCGGATGGGGAAAGTAGATTAATTGAAACCATAATAACTCTCTCACGGGGAAATAGCCTTAAGGGATAACAGTAAACCACCCGGATGGGGAAAGTAGATTAATTGAAACCATAATATCCCTCTCACGGGGAAATAGCCTTATGGGATAACAGTAAACCACCCGGATGGGGAAAGATAGGTCAACTGACATCACAATATCTCTTTCTCACGGGGAATAGCCTCAGGAGGGGGGGGGACGAGGTAGGGTACACACTACTCAAATGGTATACATCCATTGCTACCAGTACCTAGGCCCGCAACGGCCTACATCCATAATTACCAGTGCCTAGGCCCGCAATGGTGGCCATACTGATTAAAGCGTCAATACAGTTTGGTTTGGTTACCCCGTGATGTAGAAAGTTGGTGTTCAAATCACGACCGGGTGTACTGATGCTCCCCCCTCTCCCCACCAAAAAATAAATAAAAAATCTTCCTTCCACGCAAATTCAGGTACTTTTCCTTCGAATTTCGCCTTCCTATTCCCTACCTCAATGATATAATTTAATGCGAGAATTTTGGATGGGTAGCGAGAGACGGAGAGGAGAAAAATTAAACTATCCTTTCACTTGGATACTAATATTTCCTCATATTACTTTGGCGCCAAGGATATTAAACGTGTATCTTATCATCACATTTAATTGTGATAACAAATCTGTAAATATAATTGAATATTTTAAATAATAAAATATATCCTAGTTTGTAAAATATTTTATTTCATTTTAATACCTATATAGGTTTAAATTAGTACTTCAATCAAGAGTTTTAAATAGCAGTAATTGGCCTTTTGTTACACTTTTCATTTTAAAATAAGTGTCAGTGATTAACGTGTTAATGTTAATTAGCGTTTAAATTAATAGCCAGCATCATTTTATAAATAAATTGCAAGACAAATAGAATGTTTAGAGTTAATTATACTTTACTACGTGTGGCCACAAAAAAAAAATAGTTATTTAACCATACAGTCAATTGTTTTTTTTTCGCACCACTTCTTAAGTTACTACCCATCCGCACTACCCGCAATTTAATTAAAATAATAAGGTAGGGATGAGGAAGTTAGAATTTAAGAGGAGATCTACTTGCATTTGCGTGGAGGGAATCAGGGAACTCATTTAGGGAGGAAAAAAACCTTTTTAGTTTACCGGAAAGTAATTCGAGCGCTGACCTCCCGGTCAGAAGTATCTAAATCTAACGTTTAGTTCACGTGTTCACCGATGTAGGTCAGAGTATAAATTAAAATAATATTTGATATTGGCTCAAAAGTTGGTGTCAGTGCTAGTAAAACATAAGGTTTCCACCGTAAAACCTCATTAAGGAATGTTAACAGCATTTTATTACCTTGTTTATATATTACGTAACGTACTTGAGGGGTAGGGGGGGGGTTCCATCGTAGCGTTACGCTTCGTGAC
>CABFVX010004949.1:0-42575 GCA_902151425.1 Timema shepardi
GGATTTTCAAATGTGCCTTCAATAACTGTATACATACGCAATGTATTGACTAGAGGATACATGACGCTCGGGAGTCTACTGTATTGAAAAATAAGGGTGAAGGGTTCGAAAAATACAGTATACAAAATATTTTAATAAAGTATATTGAATAAGAACATGTACATTGTCATTTAGATTAGTAACTCTACAATACTTTTTAGAAAAAAAACCAAGAATCTACAGTAATTAATGGAAACTTACTGGGTAAAAAAGTCCTTAATTGTTTTTTTGACAAGGCTTGACGTATGTTTCTTTGCAAGCAAGTCTCTCAGTCTTTTAAGAAGTACGAGCTGTGTCGCCGTCCCCTCAGGTTGCCTCTCTAACCAGTTCATAGCTGTCTGGAATGCTTCATAGGCGTCTGAGTGTGAAGGACCGGCAGCTTCTTCAGCATCCATTTGTTCGTCGTCGTCACTCTCTTTTACATTGCTTCCATTATCACCACTGTTGTAAGGTTTGTAAATGATAGCACAGAACTGAGCCGAGCACGTGACCAAGGAGAGGTGACTGGCTAAGTCTTTGAACTCTCAAGGATACCTTCCACTACCTCCCCTACATGCTCTCACCGCCGATCCGGATTTGCGACGCTCCGGATTTTTGACGTTCGGATTTCCGATGCTCTACTGTATTTATAAATAAATACTAACAATGCAACTTCAAGTTTTCTTTAATTTTAGGAATAGAGATAATACCCTTAAGTGATATATGTGTTTTCCTATCTGTTTTATTGTGGGTACATATATACATATATATTTTCTTTTCTTTGAGGACGACCGTCAACATATCATTCCCTTAACCGGTGTGAGTTGCATGCTCTGAGTTTAGAATGTTTATAATCAGACATTCAAAACAAGAACTCCAACTACTTACGCCTATTGCCTTTTTTTCTGCCCTTTTTGATGTTATTCATTCGGACCTCCTATTGTGGTTACGTTTTTCTAAGGAGGGTTCAACTTTCTAGCTACCTTACAGTTAGAGCAAGTATTATTATCATCAAAATAAGGAGCATTTTATCTTCAACTTCTTTTTACATTTGTCCTGACATCTTATTCTACTATAAGTCAGGACCTTTTTGCTCTATTCATTTTACAATCATTTTCATTTTATATATTTAATTTCAAAATTTTAACGTATAAACTATCTGGAATTTAAACCTATTACTACTACTAAACTACTTGTCCTATTATTGCCTAAATTATGAATTTTCCTCAACCTGTGCCGGTTGGTCCACCCCAGGTATTTTAATTTCCCAGTAATCTACCTCACTTGATCTCCCAGTTGCCGCCTCTGACCATGTTTACAGAGCCCCTAGGACATCTACGGAGGCAAGCATTCCCCTAGAGGGAAATACAACGTAAAGAAACAATCTTACAAAAACTATTTAATACTATAAAGGAACTAAATAGATAATTCACTTGTGGCACTTTTAACACTCAAACAAACTAATCATTAAACATTTATAGTTTTCTTTAAGTAAGTTACAATTTACAGCGGGCACCCATGAATCCGGAACTATAACATTGCTTTATTGTATGTGTACAAATACGCACAGCACGCACCAGATCCAACCGGACAATACTTATTTAGGCCTACTGTTGGTGCCTGTCTTATAGTCTTTACCTGTTTTATTAAGTTTCAAGTTACAACCCCTTGTTCCGAGGTCCTGTTAGCATTGTCAAGGACAATACCGCCCACCGCCTATATTATTTGCCGACAAACCTAACCTCTACAGAACAACAAGCGTGTTAGGTGAAGCAAAACAAACAAAATAAGAACATAACTCTCTGGATATTCACCTAAACAGAGAGGATAATATACAAGCATGAAAGCAAAAGTTTTCCATCCCAACTAATGTTTTCCCTCTGTCCCATCAGCAAATGCGGGGCCCTGTGTGACCTCACCGTTCGCACACCCCTAAGGGTGGCCCTGGGAAATATACCTCGATCTCAATATGTTGATTAACCAGCTCTAGTAGCTTTATCAGTTCAAATCCCAGTCAATCAGTCTTAATTATATATATATATATATATATATGTGTGTGTGTGTGTCTTTTTATGACGTTATGATTCGGAAGGACTTTAACATCCAGGTTAAGTCGCCTTATTTGTAGACTATCAGCCGCTCTGGTAATAAACAACGTTTCCCAGGGTACACCATAGGAGGTTGTCCACACGTCATATCCGAAATAAGATAATAATGTGATAATAGTTATTGAGCCGGTGTGACCGTTGTGGTAATTACCCTTTAGGGAAATATACCCAAAGTACCAGCTGGAAATCAAACCTAGGGCTGGTTAACTGGACTATGAATGACCATATCTTATAGGCCACGCACTGAGCCGTGGTGGACAGTACTAATGGTGCACGCACGGCCAGCAGGCCATTCTGGAATGCTATATTTGGGAGTTTTGCAAAGTTCGGAGAACTTTGGCATGTGAGGTTGATGTTCCAAATCCATAAAAAAAATGTAAACAAAGAAAAATTCATAAAATATTTTTGAATTTGCACTCCAAATATTTGAACTGTTTGGGAGCACACAAGTATGCCAACTAACAATTTTTTCCTCTTTAAAACTAAAAACCCAAGAGCTCTCAACTTACGGACACATTTTCCTGATCAATGTTTATAAAACTTACTTTTTTTCATATCATTTAAAACCCCGCATATTATATTATCATATTGTTGCAACATTATAAAAAGCTCTAAACCTTTGTTGAAAATACGAGTGGTGGTTTTCAAATGTTTGGTAATAAAAATGCAGTACTATTATAATATATATATATATATATATGAGGCCTACTTTTTATATTTGTAACGATCTTCAAACAGTCAGAGAAATATCTCTTCATTTTATTTCTTCGGACCCAGTTATAATAAATTAGTAAAATTTAATAAAATGTTTAAAAATCCAGTTTTAAGTTGCAGATGTTTGTGCACAGTGGCTACTAATTTTAAAATTTCAGATCTCTGCTTGGGGTAAATATTACGAAATGGTCATGACAGTCAAACAGACTCTTAATTTGATTAATATTATATATAAGGTACTAATCTGGAATTAATTTACTAAAGAAAATGATATTTTTTTTTCGAGTGCGGTCGCTTCAGTATTCTTAAAGTTCAAAATGTCCCTAATGATCAAGTTAGTTTGACAACCCTGCCTTACAGGGTAAACAAAGGGTTCCACACCTAGTTTACATTTTTGCTATCCATTTCTATATAGCAGCTGCTCAAAATATTTTTTAAAAAGCTAATTTCAAATGAGTTGAATAAGCTCTAAGCAATCGATTGAGTATATAAGATTTTTGTTTTTAATTTTCACATAATAATTGTGAGACAATCTTAAATTGTGTGAACAACGGCTATTCTCTATGAATATAATATACTATTTAAAATAGTACATAACATTCATCAATATCAAATCCAAAGAGAAATAATGGGAGATATTTCAACTTGAAATCTAAAGATAAATCTGTAACGATAAAATCACTACATAATAATTCTTAAAATAATGTATTTTTCATTTTTTGAATAGAGGGAGCAAGGTTTACTGTTCACAGAGCTCAAGGATGTTTGGTATAAGGGGGGCTGAGGGTATACCTACCAATTTTTACAATAGGTATATTGACCGTGTAAGAGGGCCTTAAGTTGTGGTTAGCATGTTTTAAATTTTTACTAAAACTAACAATAGGTACCGTGGGTGGGTGCTAGTAGACTTGAGATTTGCAGATCCTCCCACAAAATCATACATTGTAATTTTAATAAAAGCATAAAGCGTGAATTAGAGAGCAATGAAAATATTATTATTATTATTATTATAATTATTATTATTATTATTAGCACCACATATTACTAACAGTTCGGGTTGTACGCAAATAAAAATATTTAATTGCTCAAAACAAAATTAACTTATCTTCAATAATGGTAAAAATATAAAGTAATCAATACCTTACGTGATATTATGTCAAGCTTTAATGTCAGTAAGTAGTGAAGTAGGTATTCTAAAAGAGAATATCTATATTATTATAGTAATTTTGATGCAAAAATAAAAATGAATAACCATTAAAATTAATCACTTTTCACTCACGTAACGTTTAGGTTGATTACAAAAAAATCTAGACCACATTAGAAATAAATAGAAAATACCGGTATCTAACATAGGCTAACTCGTTTAGAGTGTGTACAATATTTAGAAAAATCACAACAAAACATGGATTTGAATACTGAACGTCTGGATAACTGGGTGAATGATAGCTTTCCACGTATAAGTTATATATTATAAACTATAGTCATAAACAAAAATTATTCAAAACGTTTAAAGTAACTGCTAATTGTACTTTATACGTCCCGTCAAAATTAACGGTTCAAATATCAAGCTATAGATTGTTTAGGCCAAGCTGTTTTTGCCGGGAAGTTATATCCTTACTTGAGAGCTGGCAATCCTGATTAAAGGCCTATTTTAAAGATATAAAATTACACTTAAACGTAAATATTAATTTCTTCTATTACATTATAAAATGCAGACTAGGCCCAATGCCGTGTTTAATTTCAAATGTTGAGCGTGCATATTTACTACTCGAGTTTCTTGTGGCGAATTAAGTTTCAACATCGCAAGCTGTAACAAGTTAATGTCGACAAATATAATCTAAGTTGAAGAGTGCTATGATGGTTTGGGTTAACATCAATCCTTTTTCTCAGTCTAAACCAAAGGAAGAAATTATTTGTAAAATACCGGTGAGTTTTCAAAATTTGTAGACTATAATTTAACTGATGCTAAAAAATTTCACAGAATTATGTAACTACACTAATTTTAAGTTTATTTCTTTCTTAAGTGAATTTTATTATTGACATTCAATACATTTGACATACATAAACTGAAAACACAATGGAAAAACTACTTACACCAACCCCTAGGGGTTCTCTGACATAATTTTAATGAAATTTACGACATTATGCAGAATAAATAATTGAGGATCATCAATGTGGATTTCGACGAAATAGATCAATGAATCAGATTTTTACTATGCAGCAAATATTAGAAAAAAGGTGGGAATTCCACATGATGGTACATCAATTATACATGGATTTTAAAAAGACCAATGATTCAGTTAAAATAAAAAAATATTCAATTTTAGTTAAGTTTGGAATACCCAAAAGAACTGGTTAAGTGAATTGAGATATATTTGAGAGATAACTGTGGCAGGGTATGGTTGGATCTCACCTATCAGGTGTTTTTGAAACACAGTGGACTGAAACAAGGAGATGCATTTCCCCCCACTACTCTTTAATTCGGCTAAACAGGGTATTAGGGTATTAGGGTAATACAAGAGAGTAGGGAAGGATTGGCACTAAACGGTATGATACAGCTATTAGGGTACGCAGATGTATTAGCTTTGTAGGGTAGTAGTAAAAAGCTGTTGCAAGAAATGCAGAAATTTTATTAGAGGTTAGTACTAACCTTACTTAAGGAAGTGATCTATGGGTAAGGTGTCAGACTTCTGTGCTGGCGGCTGGGGTTCAATCCTCGGTCCCGGCACAGATTTTTCTGATTACCAAACCCTTCCTTCACCTCTGACAAGACATCTTGTCAATGTGGGGAATGCCAGGCCTCCACCGTGGTTCGGATCCCACGTTAAACTGTAGGTCCTCCATTTCATCTCACAATCACCCTACCATTACACATTAGCGTAAGTGCGTATAACCCGAACGGGTAGTAAGACGCGGTGCTAATAATAATAATAATACTTAAAGAAATAGGTTTAAAAGTGAACGCTGAAAAGAATAATACTTTGTTAACACAGATTGAGGATGATAGTTGAGATATTACAGTAAACAACATATCATTTAATAGGGTTAATTAATTCATATATTTAGGAACAATATTATTTTAACTAGCAATAACAATATAGATTGGAAATTAGGAAATGAATATAATCGGGAAATGCTTGTTACTACTCGGTCAGTAAGTTGTTGACATCTTGTCTCTGTCAAGGAATGTAAAACTCAGAATAAACAAAGCCATAATTTTACCGGTTGTTCTCTTATGGATGCGAAACATGGCCTCTCACCCTAAATGATAATAATAAATTTAGGGTGTTTGAAAACAAGTAATTTAGGAAGATATTTGGTCCAAAAATGGGTGAAGATAGTGGGGGAGTGGAGAAGGCTATATAATGATGAGCTGCATACCCTGTACTCATCACCAGACATTGTTAGGGTAGTAAAATCTCACAGGTTACAGTGGGCAGTTCATGCTGCATGAATGGGAGTATCTAGAACTGCGTTCAACGTATTGAACGGCAAACCCACTAGGAAGACCCAGACACAGATGGGAGGATAACATTTGGATAGACCTGAGAATGATAGGTTGTAATGAGATAGACTGGATAGAATCAGCTCAAGACATGTGTAGTAGGCCCTACTTTAGTTAGTGTGGTAATGAGTTCCTAATGCCATAGAGTAAGTGTTGTTTACATCTCGTCCACATAAGATTGATTTTGAGAATATATCTGTCTTCACATCTCAAATTTTCCTTACACACAACAAAAGCAAATGTTCACTGTATAAAAATAAATATCTTAAAATTATTCTAACTTATATACCACCGTAATTTATTATTATTATTATTATTATTAGCACCGCGTCTTACTACCCGTTTGGGATATACACACTTGCGCTAATGTGTAATGGTAGGGTGATTGTGAGATGAAATGGAGGACCTACAGTTTAACGTGGAATCCGAACCACGGTGGAGGCCTGGCATTCCCCACATTCACAAGATGTTTTGTCAGAGGTGAAGGAAGGGTTTGGTAATCAGATAAATTTATGCCGGGACTGGGNCAGATAAATCTTTGCCGGGACCGAGGATTGAACCCCGGCCGCTAGCACAGAAGTCTGACACCTTACCCCTAGACCGCCAGGTCACCGGAATTAATGTAACTTTAATATGTAAGCCTACAGTAAGTTAATTTCTCAGGTAACCCTCATTTATTAAGTAACCAGCACCTGCCTTGTTTGTCACATGGTCGAAGGCGCTAATAGATCACAGTAGGCTAGTCTGCCAAATACATTGAGATCAGGGTTTGATCCTGGTCAGGTGCATTGAGGGTGGTTTTTCCTAAATGGTTTTCCACACTCCCTCCATCCGCATTTGGGTGCACTTTCTTTAAAAACTACCTAATTTCAAACACATTAGTGTAACTATTGTGAACAAGTATTTTTTAAATTATTTTGATAAAAAGCCTTTGTAACCCGCCTCGGTGGCGTAGTTGGCTAACGCGCTTGTCGTGTTGAGCTCGACCGCCAAGGACGGGGAGATCGAGGTTCGAATCTCGGTCGGGAGGTTCGAATCTCGGTCGGGTGAACTGGGGGTGGTTTTCCCTAAATGGTTTTCCACTCTCCCTCCACACAAATGCGGGTTCACTTCCCCTAATTCAACCTTCCCGATTCCCAATTAATTAGAGTAATTACTACTTAAAGCGTATAACCCGAACGGGTAGTAAGACGCGGTGCTAAGTATTATTATTATTATTGTTATTAAAAAGCCTTTGTAAATCTTTTATTGAAAATACCTATAAAGTAGACTGTCACACGTTTATATCAAAACTGTGAATAGCCTAAATAAAAATGTTAACCTTATTTTAGCACCACATCTTCTTACCTATTCAGGTTATAGGCCTACACTAATGAACTATTGTTTTTAAAATGTGTTAGGAGAAGAAATTGATGGCGCAAGATAGCCTAACGTAGGCCTAAACAGGCTTCATGTACATAATCAGCATTTCCTTAATGGGGTGGTCAAGAAACTGTGCCTGTAGCTCAAAGAATAACAACTCTATACGCAATCCACCCTCACTAACTTCCTCCACTTCTTTATCAGTGCCTAGGCTACTCCCTTCTCTTCCACAACATAGCCTACAGTAGCCCCATGGCTTCTTTGGTGCTGACTGACAGCTTTGAAAAGTTACCACACCAAATTACGTATCCCTACGTCGTCAAACCATATGATCTTCAAAAACATTTGTTTAGCATCTGTCACTTTTGACAGTAAAAATTCAGGTATATACCTAAATGTTGACTGTCAGTAGTCAGCTGTGGGCTGTCAGTCAGCACCAAAGAAGCCATGGGGCTACTGTACATACATGTAGTACATGCTATTTTATTGTTAAAATCACCATTGGGATAATCTAAGGGGTCTTAACTGTTCTTTGAATGTTTCGTTAATACAAGGAATGTTTTGTTCTGCACAATACTACTGCAGAAGATGGCAGAAAGTTACCCGGTCAATTTGCTGAGTTTTAGAATATTTTTTTTTTACACTTTGGAATTTTTTGATAAGGTTTCTTTTGTTATAATCGGAAACTTCAGAATCTTGTTGTGTGAATAGGTGCTATAAAACATAATATTTATAATAATTTAACACCGAAAAAAAAAAGAATCTAGCCATCGCTTCATACTATCCAATATGAACCGTGCATAAAAATAGCGCTATGTGATTCGTAAATGTGTTCATGAATATAGTGCAATACATTTAAGAATCCCAGAATGTAATGAAAAATATGTTGTTGGCATTATGTTTGTTTGGGATAGTTCGTAATAATACAATTGTTAACTATCTCGTATTAAAATACTTTTGGTGCCATGTTGTGACATTCTTTTGAATATCTATGTTCTATATTAATTTTCTTCCATGAATTAGGTTTACAGGTTTTCTAAATTTTTTTAAAATAATATGCCACGTCCACAGACAAGTAAGAAACAGACTCTCGACCTTCTGGGGGTTTTGCTGCGTTCCTTTTGCCAGCTCGAGTCCTTCAACCCTGGGCCTCGCTAGCAGGGCTGTGGAGTTGTACGCTAAACCTATGACTCCGACTCTGACTCCTTTACATATTATTAATAATAATAATAATGATGAGCAGTATGCCCATGACAAACATTACAAAATAGATATCACCATGCGTAGAAAATTAAAATAAATGTTTAAACTGTGTTACACCAGTCGAAACATTTATATTAGAATTCACAATAAAAATGTTATTATGGTAAAATCACTTGACTACAGTAAAATAATAACCAATTAATAAACATTAAGGGTGACCTGGCGGTCTAGGGGTAAGGTGTCAGACTTCTATGCTGGCGGCTGGGGTTCAATCCTCGGTCCCGGCACAGATTTATCTGATTACCAAGCCCTTCCTTCACCTCTGACAAGACATCTTGTGAATGTGAGGAATGCCAGGCCTCCACCGTGGTTCGGATTCCACGTTAAACTGTAGGTCCTTAATTTCATCTCACCACCACCCTACCATTACACATTAGCGTAAGTGCGTGTAACTCGAACGAGTAGTAAGACGCGGTGCTAATAATAATAATAATAATAATAATAAACATTAAAATGCTAAGTACTAACGTGGTAGTACAAGACATCTCATCACCAACA
This sequence comes from Timema shepardi, assembly GCA_902151425.1. NCBI lineage: Eukaryota > Metazoa > Arthropoda > Insecta > Phasmatodea > Timematidae > Timema > Timema shepardi. Next base: position 9,469 of record CABFVX010004949.1, read on the forward strand.
CGTTGATCATCAGATTAGTTCTTAGTTTATAATTGAATTTAAAATTTAACCTATTTATTTAATTACAATTTTTAGATAAGTAAATTTCCAAAATTCCTATGAGAGTAAATATTCATTAATCTATTCATATAATAGACTAAAACTAATAATAATCACAATTGAAAATTACCTAATTCTGAATGTTCTGTCTTTTTTTGTATGCCATAATATGTCTATGATAGTAAGAATCGAGTTTGACACTATTACAAGTTCTTTAAGTCAGAGTCGGTACCTCTCTACCACCTCCAACTCCGACTCCTCAGCGCTGCTCACTAGTGTCACTGCTGGGTGATGGTAGGACTAACCACAGCGCTCCTAGTGGTGAAGGTCTCAAGCTGACAAAAGGAGCTCAACCATTTTAACCTGGAGGTTGAGTTTCTGAGTATATTTTTTTCTGTGGCCTAGGCCTATATAATTATTTTACAATTAATTCTATTGTTAGAAACTTACTTTTTTTTGTTGTACTTATAGGTGGTTAAAAATAGGCCTGTAAAATTAATAATCATATGAGATAGAAAATATCTAAAGAATTTCAATCTCAACACTTACTACTCTTTTTCTAAATAAAAAAAAAATTGATGATTTCTTAGATTATTGGTTGGTGTTCTTATTTTAAACTGCTTGTCACAAATGATCATTTTTGTATTCTTATGTTGTGCAATATGAGATATATTTAGAAATATAAGATGGTAGGCCTATTTTCTATTTTGATTTTTAATAATCGTAAGAGTTTGGATTTAATTTTGATATGCGTTTTGAAAAAAACAACAAATTAGTAAAAACTGAAATAAACTGTGTCAAAGTTATTAGACTACTTTGAAGGGAGTTCTAACTTAAGAGTCAAATGCCCCTTGCTACAATACCATACAACTCAACTTTGATCATCAATTATATATAATATAATAAATAATTCATATACATAGTGAATATTAAAGTTTGGTTACAATTAAAAGGCTTAAGATTATGTTTTGTATTTTCAACTTTTCCACTAAGGAAAGCTAAATTTAAGTTATGCCTAGTTAGTTTTATTAACCTAGAAGTTATTTTTATTAAATATAATTGTAACAGTGTTAAATACTGGGGCTACTATCTTAGGCCAGTATTAGAGCCACTAAATTTTCTTTAAAGTGCCGATTGCTTTTAATAGCAAAACGGATTTAGCATATTACAACTCAAAATATATATACAAATATGCTATGTGTACCTTTGAATTTGGGAGATGAGTTTTTTCTTTTGCCCTGGTAGCCGCCAGCTACAAGGGAAGTACCCACAATTTTAACCAACTTGCTTGATTATAATCTATAGTTAGTGATTCATCCCACATCATTACAGTTCACAAGTTATTCACTATGAGGTGTGCACAACAAAATATTTATAACATGTTAAAGAAAAATAATGTTTTCTTCAGTTTAAAAGTGGTAAAATGATATTATTCTTAGCTATATAATCTAAATACTGTTATATACCCCGATAATAAAATTTGAGTTTATCCCATTTTGTAATACACACAATGTCATTCTTTAGAATTATAATGTTTTAACCTAACTCCACTCTTTAATTTTATTAATAGATCTCAATTCATCATAGAAAATATAGATTTAAAATGTATATTTCATGAAACTTGTTGTTTTAACTGTAGACCCCCACCAATTGTAGAGAAAACACTGATATTCAGAACATAATATGCACTCAAGGTCAAGTAATGACACACCCGGGAATAGCAGAGCAGACTCCTGCTTCCTCAATTGTTTGGTTTTTCTGGAATGTACCAAGACATTGCTACTAGCTATATTTTCCAAATGTGTGGAATGCCAGGCCTCCACCATGGTTCGGATTCCACGTTAAACTGTAGGTCCTCCATTTCATCTCACAATCACCCTACCACACAATCACCCTACCATTACACATTAGTGTAAGTGCGTACAACCCGAACGGGTAGTAAGACGTGGTGCTAATAATAATAATAATTCCCAAGATAACCTCCTAGCACCACATTATGTTAAATTCCCTGTAAATATATCGTAGATTAAAAAATCTTGGTAGTTTTTTTTGTCAAATGACCTTAAGCAGACTGAATACAGTGCCCTTGGGTTTCATCCTCTGGCCACAATAGATTACAATTTAAATATAATCTACCTAATAATAGTATTAATAATAATACAGCTGTTCAGCCAAATCATGTTTTAGAATATCTCGATGAATGGCTCTGGTAGTGCGACTAATTTAAATATAATCAACACATTTATGTTTACATTGCTACGGCCGTGGCTGTTTTTATCATAAATAGATTTGTAGCCCAGAGATATGTATTAATATGTACAGTAGCCCCATGGCTTCTTTGGTGCTGACTGACAGCTCACGGCTAACAGCTAAAAGCTTTGAAACTTTACCAGACCAAATTATGTATCCCTACGCCGAACTATATGATCTGCAAAAACATGTGTTTAGCAGCTGTCACTTCTGACAGTCAAAAATTTGGGTACATACCTAAATGTTGACTGTCAGAAGTCAGCTGTAAGCTGTCAGTCAGCACCAAAGAAGCCACGGGGCTACTGTAGCAAACATGACAGCTGCAGATGACATGACTCTTTATGTATGAATATATTAAAACTGTTTTAGCAACTTTAGTAACCAATGTCTTCTGTTCTTCCTTAATTAGCTTATCCTTGTCGATCACAGTTATACAAACACAATAAAGTTGAACACCTGTACACGAGTGAGAGAACATCACAGTCTTGCTTGGCGATAGTACCACAACACACCACCCACTGATCTGCTGCACGGCCCGGAACTTCGCCTGTCAAATCTAAACGAGTATTCTCCTCGCTTCGATTAGATCTGTCTAGTTGGGAGCGGGCCTTTAGTATGTGTGTAGCTACTCACATTAACCTAGGATACATACATGGTTACATATAGCTATGTATTATTTATTTGGTGGGGTGTCATTCAACAGATATGTCGAGTGCTTCAGTATGTTCTATTAACAGCGTTCTTTATTAGTTCCTGAAACTTCCTCTTGTTTCCTTGCTTAAGGTCATCCCTCGGTTGCATTCTGGCCCCCTTACCCCTTCACCTAACCTCTTATTACATCACTTCTTCTCATAATTTGACCCAGCCAGATGACTTTGTAAAATCCCCGGAACAATATTTCTCCTTTCAATAATTGTTGTTAGAACTATTTCATTAATCTCCTGATCTGTCACCCGCCTCGGTGGCGTAGTTGGCTAACGCGCTTGTCGTGTTGAGCTCGACTGCTGAAGACGAGGAAATCGAGGTTCGAATCTCGGTTGGGGGAACTGGGGGTGGTTTTTCCTAAATGGTTTTCCACTCTCCCTCCACGCAAATGCGGGTTCACTTCCTCTAATTCAACCTTCATAATTCCTAATCCATTAGCGTAGTTAGTACTTAAAGCGTATAACCCGAACGAGTAGTAAGACGCGGTGCTAAATATTATATTATATCCTGATCTGTCCACTATATCCCCTATATTCTCCTCCAACACCACATTTCAAAGCTTTCCAAATATGTCTTCTCCCTTTTTCCCTGGTTCATATTTGTTTCATCTCCAGGTGTATACAGGTACATGTCTGTTTGAAAACAATGTATTACAACAATGTATTACAATAATGTATTACAACAATGTATTACAACAATGTATTACACCAATAATGGTTTCATATATTCATGTTGGCAGCCTGTCCTGGAAAATGGTGGAACAAGACTTGATGCTGCTCCAGAAGATACTGACTTTGAGCTGTGGGATTCTCGATTCATGCTGCGCGGGGATCATGACCTTGACTTAGCCGACAAGCACGCCAGGTCAGGAGTGTTTCAGTGGCCGCAGACAACTCGACGAAACTAGGCTACTTTATGATGTTGTCATTCAGAGTACTACGTAAATATCCGTTAATACTCTCCCGTGCGTTGCCGAAACACATGTATGATTGTAGAATGGATGGAGGATGGAACAAAACCATTCCCGTCAAGTTACGGCATATTTGGCGCCCTGCGATTCCTTTTATTACTTTTATATGTACAACCCAGCAAATTAGAAACTACAAGCAGGACTGAGTCATTTTAAAGCTCTGGATTTTATAAAATGTTTAGTAATTATATTTTACCAAAATATGACTAAACTATAATTAATAGGGTGATCATATATTTTTTTTAGAAAAATCAGGATAAAAAGATGCATCACAAAGGGGACTATTTTTTACTAAGAAAAACAGTTAGTATAGGGCCTACATTACCTAGCAAAAATAGAAGAACTAGAGTAGAAAGTGGAAAAATAATAGCTGATTAGAGAAAAAAAAAATAGTTGAAACACCAAAGTATTTATTGAATCACTTTTCATTGCTAATTCAAGGTGATAGTTAGATCAAGTCAAATAATACCTAAAATAACATTTATTTTCATTGTCAATTTCAATTAATAATATTTGTCACCATTGGTCGTATTAGTTACTTGTTTGATGTCTGGTTTGATCACTTTGGACTTTGTTGATATTTTATTAGATCATATCGGCTAATTCAAAAAATTCTATGTGATCAGGAAAAATATAGTGGAGAAAGACCATATCACAAGGGAAAGAAGTGTTAAGAATAGTTTAGGTTGCTTTTACTTTTTAATATGTTAACAAATAATCTGTATTATGTGAATTAAGCTCGATTTTGTAACTAGAGTAAGCTATGACAGAGTAAAATACAAGTGCATGGTACCTAATAAGGTATGTGAATTGTTTTAATACGTATGTAAACCATATCATCACCATCTATCTCCAGCCTGTGGCCGAGTCACTTTAGTAGAATGTCTCCATCTTCCTCTATCCTTCGATTGCTTCCATTCTTCTCCTCTCACTTGCACACTTTCTGTTGTCAGCTCCTCCCATCTCTTTCTTGGCCTCCCTAGGCCTACTTTGTTTCCAACATTCTCTTTGGCATCCTCATATCTTGGATGAAACTAAAACAGGGTAGGGTGTCTACCATCCGGGAAAATCAGGGAAGACGGGAATTAGCCTGGAATTTGAAGTGTTGGGAAAAAACGAGAATAAGCCGCGAATTTGGTAAATCACAATAAAAATCCGGGAAAATGATATTTTACTCAAAATATGAAATACAATAATCATTAAATCAGTAAATTATGTCATTTTTGTTTGTTTGTAACTGTTTAATATATTTTTAATTCCTAGTAAACAATTTTATTACAAATTTTCAAACTTATTATTATTCATAAAAAATATTAATAGAAAAACGAGTGGAGAAGGGGGGTGGGGGGGAGGGGAAGTCAGAAGGATGTTACATACATTTTAGTGGGGGATTTTAGGAAATGATCAGGGGAAATCAGGGAAAAAGTCGGGGATTTCATTGGTCAAGTTGAGTAGACGCCGTGTAAAATGTGAGTTATGTGGTTACATCAAGTAGAACTATTTATTTATTTTGCTATACAATTTAAAGTTCCTACTTTTATAAGCTTATGAGACAAGTATATATAAAAGATCAACATTAGGTAGTGTAAATGTAGTTCATTAAGACTCCTGGAGCACAAGATGGACACTCCGCAAGTCTACCTCGACAAGTAGCGTTACGGTGGGGGGTTTGTTAGCACCGCGTATAACTACACCAACAGGCTAGGGATTAGGAAGGTTTAGTTGAGAGGAGGTACACCCACATTTGCGTGGAGGGATAGTGGAAAACCATTTAGGGAAAACACCCCTCAGTGCACCCGACCGGGATCTAACCCCGATCTCCCCGTCATCGGCGGTCTAGTCCAACATGAGAATAGCGCTTTAAACCATGTGGTCACCAAATTGGGTCCTATGGTGTTAGTTACAAGATAGAGCCCTGGTGCGATTGGACAACACAATATTGCTACCTTTCAAAATAAATGGATTAATAATTATCATCATCATCACCGGCTGTGTCTGTTTGTAACATATGTCTCCCCAACAACATCTCTTTTCTCCTCAGCTATGATCCAGTCCTCCACACTCCTCTGCACTTCCTTCAGCCTCCTATACCTAGGTATTCCTCTTGTATTCTCCTCACATTGCTGTACCATCTTGTCTCCTCTCATCTCATCCATTCTTGTCACTCCTATACTACTCAGATATTTGTTTTACAGGCTTACATTCTGCTTCCATCCTGTTTCTTCATTACCCACATTTCCGCTGCGCATGTAAATATTACACTTACTTGGCACATCCTTGCTCCAAATTATAAACAAATTAATATTGAAATCTTCAATCCTCGGTCCCGGCAAAGATTTATCTGATTACCAAACCCTTCCTTCACCTCTGACAAGACATCTTGTGAATGTGGGGAATGCCAGGCGTCCACCGTGGTTCGGATTCCACGTTAAACTGTAGGTCCTCCATTTCATCTCACAATCACCCTACCATTACACATTAGCGTAAGTGTGTACAACCCGAACGGGTGGTAAGACGCGGTGATGATAATATTGAAATCATTTTTAAATGTTTTAACCTACTCAACTCTATGTAGGCTTACAATAATTCAAATGAAATATTTCTATGTGTTGTGTTGTGTGTGTTGATGAATATTATTAACCATCTCAATTAAACACTATGTTAGACCAGACCATGTGGCATGTTTGCGTTGCAGGTGGGGTCCCCGCGGGTGGTGCAAACCCTCGTGCATCCCCATTTCCATCATTCTGATCCTCATCGTGCTCGTGGTGCTCTTGCCGCTGTTGGACCAGGCCGAGCGCCACCAGGCGCAAGCCGAGAGGCGCGGCCAGGTGGCAGAGTGTCTTGAGTCTTGCAGGTCTGAGAAATTCTCTTATCGCTTTATACCGAACCTTTCAACTACTAACCAGGCTTTAGGACTCTGAACAGGGCTAACAATCTGAACCAACAACTCTCAATTTAAACCATCCTTTCGCAAATTAATTGAGCACCTCTTTGACTATGACTTTAGCCCACACCTCGGGGCTTCTATCATTACATTTATTTACAACTTTCCCACTTTACATTTACAGATTGTTTTTTTCCAATCTAATATTGTTATTGCTGGTCAAAATTATTCCTAACTCTATAACCTCATTAACCCTTTAAAATGATATGTTTTTCGCAGTAATCTCTAAATTATTGTCCCCAATCTGTGTTTTCTGTGTGATCTTGTACTGAGTCTTTTCAGCGTTCACTTCTAAACCTATTTACAGTAGCCCCATGACTTCTTTGGTGCTGACTGACAGCTTTAAAAAGTTACCAGACCAAATTATGTATCCCTACACCGAACCATATGATCTGCAAAAACATGTGTTTAGCAGCTGTCACTTCTGACAGTCAAAATGTAGGTATATACCTAAATGTTGACTGTCATAAGTCAGCTGTGAGCTGTAAGTCAGCACCAAAGAAGCCATGGGACTACTGTACTTGCCATCCTCTAGTAAAATTCCCACATTTCTTCCTACACCTCCCTTACTATCGCCCAACAGAGTTAAATCATCTGCATTGTACCGTTTAATGTTTACCCTTCTCTGCTTTCTTACATTGCCCTTATAACATACTCTACGTTATTAATGGAGAAAGTGCATTTCAAAAGTGTCTGATAAGCGACATCCAACTCGTACCCTGCTGCGTGTATCAGTTAAACATTCCTTAATTAGCTCGACAAGTTTTTTTGGGTACTCCAAACCTAAACCATTGGCATACAATTTGTTTCTCTTAACTGAATCATAGCCATTTTAAAAATCTATGTATAGTTGCTGAATCATCATGTTGAATTCCCACTTTTTTTTCTAAGATTTGCTTGTTATCTGATATTTGTTGATCTATTTCCTCAAAATCTATACTAATGACCCCCCAATTGTTTCGTGTGCATATGGTGCAATATCATTAAAATTGTGTTGGATAAAATTGTGTAGCGAACTGGTAGTAGTGAGTTAACACAAATCATTACATTCACTTGTATCTCAGTTTTTGAAAATGGCTATTAAAATACTTTTCCTCCAGTCATGGTTGCATACTGAACATATAATTTTATAAATTTCTATTAATAACTTCTAACCACTCACCTTTATTAACTGTTTAACAAATTAATACCAAGACTAATTATGTTCTCTTAATCACTAATATCAGCAAATTCTTTGAGTTCAACTGTTTTTTATAACATTTTTCTCAGAGTTAGCAGCATTCCAAACCATAGTGCATTGTTAGTTTTAACTCTCTTATCATAAATAACTATTTCAAGACATATTTAATCTTACACATTAGACAAGCTCATGTATGATGTGGCGTTGAATTGTTAGGTTCAGTCTTGTGGAGAGCATCCCAGAAGGCATGGACTACGACCCGGGGACTACCCCGCATCCCTCCACTTTCCAAACATGGTCCAACCTGATCAACATGGCGGAGAAGACCATAGAAATAGCGTCGTACTACTGGATACTGCGGAACTCTGACGTCTATCCTAACGTGTCTTCATCTCAGGTAGTCGCAACAAGAGCCTGTTAAGAACAGGTATATACCTAAATGTTGACTGTCAGAAGTCAGCTGTGAGCTGTCAGTCAGCACTAAAGAAGCCATGGGGTATTGAGTGTAATGTAGGTCTTTTTGTAAATCACTAAAATTTCTAACAATTTGCTAGGATTTTGATTCAATATTCGAAAATAAAATGTAGATTCGGATTCGAGAAATAGTGTATTCGACCCATCTCTAGAAATAATTAATTAAATTTCTTATATTCACACTAATAACTTGTTATAACTTAGAGACAAACATAACATAGGTTTCAAAGTAAAGTTATTATTTGGGAAACAATGACATCATAACCCCCCATAATTTGGCAGTTTCACCATCAACGTTTTTTTATGAAAACAGTGTTTTTTAAGCTCTCTTTTTAAGAATTTTTTAATTAACCACACACGGCACTTCCCCAAAAAAGAAACATCCAAACGATTACTTTCATAAGTTTGTGTTTAAACAATGTAAGAAACTGCTAAAAGAAATATTAATTAAAAACAAATTGTTTGTTGTGAAGGTTTTGGGTGCCAAAAAGTCAACATACAGTTTTGCAAATCATATGGTTTGGCTGTCACAACCTCGCCTACCATAGATACACACTATGTTGCCACACCAACAAATCATATGGTTTGGCTGTACACAACCTCACCTACCATAGATACACACTATGTTGCCACACCAACAAATCATATGGTTTAGCTGTCACAACCTCACCTACCATAGATACACACTATGTTGCCACACCAACAAATCATATGTAATGCCATTAGTTCGAATCTGTAGGTTTTCATCCATTCTATTTACAATAACAATAATAGAGGACTTGTTATCTGTGTCTGTGTATTGTAATGTCTAATGTCTGCAACATGCATTAACAGAATAGACTGCGAGTACCGAGTTAGACTGATGTCGTCGTAATATCACACTCTGCAGGTGTAGATAGGATCACAAGTGTGGGGGCAAAGTACTACTTGCCAAATGGTTTTCATGGGATTTTTAACGTTCTTTATGACTGTATAAAGGTTGTCATTGTTCCTTTATACAAAGGCAAAGGCAATAAAGGCGAACATAGAAATTATAGAGCAATTAGTTTGTAGAGCATTCCAGGCAAAGTTTTTGGGAGAGTTTTTAACCCTCTTACTGCTATAGCTCTTTATAAACGTTCACAGTATTTGGCATTGCCCACACTATTAAGGATTTCGGTTATTTTTATGAATATATTTTAAATAGTTACGTAGTTTAGGCTTAGGAGAATGTTTATAATGTTAAAAATATGTGACATTTAAGCAAAAAATTACTGCAGTTCAAATATTTTCTTAATTCAGCATAGACATGTATACATGTACTTTTCTAATTTAGCAGCAATAGGGTTAAAATAAAAGCTGACCAAGGTAAATAATAGAGTTCTGATAGTGCTTGGACTTCTTGTCACTTAAGCTCAAGATCGAGATGAAAAGTTTGGTAGGCTCGTCATTTTTGAGCTTTCTCTTAATGTACGTACAAATCAATTTTTAAAATGCAATGTAAACACAGAATATTTAATTTAGATAGTATCGGCAGTTTCACTAATAAATCATTCTGTAACTTCAAATTGGTAAAATTAATAACAAATTTCATATTAGGTGAGACAGAAGGGAAGCTACACCCTTATTATGGTTGGAAGAACAGTAGAGAAAATTCAAACATATTAATTTACGGCCAACTTTGATAACATTTTACTATTTTATTTGTTTTATTTGATAAATATTGACAATATAGATCAAAAGTGACAGCTAAAGATGGCATGGCCTGATTTATCAATGTATTAAAATTGTTTTGGTAACTTTAGTAACCAACTTCTACTGTTCTTCCTACCAAAATCATACTATAAGTGAAAGTTTATAGACATCCGACACCCCTACATTATAGATGTATATCTTTAAAATATTATTCTAAATATTTAAAAGGAAAACAATGCATCAATAGAGCTGATGTTTTAAAATATACTTAGTAAAACAACTATTTCAGGGTGAAGAAATCTACCAATCTCTGCTGAGAGCTGGCACGGAGAGAAAACTGACAGTCCGTATAGCTCAAAATATCCCCACTCAGTCGCAACCTAACGCAGATTCAGAGCTGCTCGAGAAGAAAGGAGCAGCACAGGTACATTATTTGAACACAGGACAATAAAACCGAGTCCACTTTTAACCACATTCATGGGACTTAAACTCAGTTTAATTGCCCTTGACTCAGCCAATCATATTTAAGTTACACTACACACACATATTTATATTTTCAGAACTATCCCCCCGCCATATTAGACGGCTAAAGTTGTGATTGGTTGTAGGTGAGAAGTGTGAACTTCCCTCGATTGTTGGGAGGAGGGGTTCTTCACACCAAGTTCTGGCTGGTGGACAGGAAGCATCTGTACGTGGGTAGTGCCAACACGGACTGGAGATCTCTCACTCAGGTGCGCCACACGTCTAGTTAGTTGTTCCTGGTAGCCCTCTATAACTTTGTCTCTCGTGCGTTGTGAGTTCTGATAGATTGAAACCTGGGTCAAGGCATTGGACATTAATGTTAAATCTTATTCAAGTGACAAAAAGTATTGGGATTGTAAAAAAAAAAATGAATTTGAGATTTTTTATAAATGTCATTGTTTCATGATCCCATGAACCCAAATAAGTGGTTTTCACGCTGCCTTCTGTTTTTGTGTGTCTAAATATTATCCTAAAGTCAAAACCATTTTGCTGATTGCGATATAACTATATAGGATTTTCATATGTAACCCTAAAATATGGGTGAAAATAGAATATTTTTTTTCTCAAAATCAGCTAACAATGTTGATAAAAATTCATATCTAGGCACTTTTAACTATAAAAACAAAATGGCACAACTCATTTGTCCAGAAAAATGACTTTGGGGTACTTTACCTAAGTACAGTCAACTCTCGATTCTACGACCCCGGGAATAGCGTCCCTCTCGAAGTAACGACCCTTTTTTGGGGAACCGTGAAAAATGTGGAAAAAAAGGTTGAAAAGTTTAAGGAAATCGGCTGTAAAATGTGTTTGTTGTTATTTAAGTCGCTGCGTTGCAATTATCTTTGTGAGCGCTGTATTACTAGTAAGTGGGGTGGGTCAGGTATAAAAAAGACACCACCTCATCAATGCCAGCCAATAACACTTGACTCTGTCCACCCCCTCCCACAAGCAAGACAATGTTTCCCCGCGTGCGACTGCCGCTACATCACGCGCCAGGCTTGCTTTTGCCATTGTTATTTCGATTCTCGATTTGGTTACTATTTTGGTTTAATTTTGTGAACAATTTTTGACAACCCATGCTATTGTTTAACATTGTTATTTTGATTTGGTTACGTTTTTGGTTGGATTTTGTGAACGATTTTTGATGACCCACGCTATTTTTTTTTATTTGATACGAACTTATAATTTTGATGAAATGAGTGAAAGTAGTACCTTCTTCAAGAAATAGGTAGGTTTTATTTTATTTACTTTTTCACGTATTGTCTAAAAAATGCAATTTTTTTCGTATGAAGGTCAGGGGTGGAACAAAATCTGTTAAAATTCCAATAACGACCCCTTCGAAATAACGACCCTTTTCCAGGGAACAGTGAAAGGTCGTAGAATCGAGAGTTGACTGTAGATAATTATCTCGAATTTTGATTATATCTTTATGACTCTTTGAGATATGAATTAAATTACTATTGCAAAGTTGTTTAAAAATGAGCTGGCCAAATGGCTAAATAATTTTATAATAAAGGAATTTGATGAAACTAAAGAGAAAGGGAAAATAAACTAATAAGAGTAAATTTAATGAACTTTGTGAAAGAGAGAATGTGGGAAGAATCCCATGCACAAAGGTGATATCTTCTTCCGTCTGTCTTCTATAGTAGAAGTAGTCACACATTTAAACACAAATAGAATAATGTTTAGACATTGTGTCCTTTATCAAACACAAAGAAAGAAAGAAGAAAGAGTACACTTGACACAAACACTGGATTACTACATTTTGAGTTTAAGGAACAAATGTAAGAAACACACTGTGCAAACACACTGTGTAAAGAGAAATTTCTTGGCTATAGTTAGTATTTATATAGGCCACTATATGTATATATATATAGGCCTCTCTCTCTCTCTCTCTCTCTATATATATATATATATATATATTTCATAGTAAAATGTTTTAGAACTTTGGAAATTATAAAACTTTTTATTTGAAATGTATTTTTATAAAACCAATAATTTCCTTGCTATAAACAGATTCAATTTAAAATTTGATTTATGTAAATATAATTTCAGATTTAAATTCTAAATTCAATAAATTCATTCCCTATTATAATAAATACATAAGGTACTCACTTTCTGTCACATTTTCTGTTATTGTTTGTCCTCCTAAAAGTTGTTATTGTTTGTCCTCCTAAAAGTTGTTATTGTTTGTCCTCCTAAAAGTTGTTATTGTTTGTCCTCCTAAAAGTTGTTATTGTTTGTCCTCCTAAAAGTTATTGTTTTCTTCTTTAGAATTTCCCACTCCTTTTTACTCTCCCGCTATCTTACAGGTAGAGAAAGTATTTTGATCGTCAAAAAAATTCAACTTGTGATTTTGATGAATTTTGATGTTTCATGCATGACCCACTGAATCCAAATAAGTGGTTTTTGAATTTCTGTCTGTCTGTACCTCGGAGTAGAGCCTAAAAATATTTACTGATCAAGCTAAAACTTGGTATCTAGGGTTTTAATAGGTCGCCCCGAGGGGTTTTTGGAATTGGATATCTAACCCTAAAATTAAGGGTCGTTTGCTGAAGGGCTAAGAGAGAAAAAAATGTTTTTCTCAAAATTGGCTCCAACAATTTTGATGAAATTTCATTCCTACACATTGATCAAAATTACAAACAAAATGGCTACTCTCAACTTTTCGGTAAAATGACTAAGGGTTCCGGTCTGATGTGTAAATTATCGGTTTCTATCATATCTCTTAAACAATTTGAGATATGAAATAACTTATCATTCCAAAATTGTAGAACTATTAAAAATAAAAAACCTCTATTTGAAATATATATTTATAAAACCAAAAGTTTAAGAGATATTGGTAAATATATTAACACCTCTTTAATCGTACAGAGGCACTAAAATTTTAACGCAGTAATTATCTAATTCCATAGAATAAGTAGATAAATAAGTCTCTCAAAAAGTTTTTTTCTATTTTTCTTTAACTCCTTAAGTGAAAAATGTTTGTACAGCAATAATCTAACTCTGATCATTTTAGACTCACTAGTCAATATTTACCTTTTTTATTGGTCATAATTTATAAATGAGGAATTTAATAAAAATGTGTTAACAATAAGATGTGCAACCCCTAATAAAATTTTGAAGATTTTAACCGGAAGTTGAAATTTTAATACGAGGTATTGACTTTTGTGAACTCTATTCTATATTTATTTTTTTGGTCCAACTATACTAGTGAGGACTTTAATTCTTTAAAACGGAAATCATAAAATTTAAATCCGGGCGCCAAAAGATGTTAAATGTAAGCATAATGCAATTCTTGCTTGGGTTTGTAGTGTATATTATCTCGTTCCACATTTATTACCAGTTTTGAGTAAATATCTCCATTTTAAACAATGGAGTGAGAAAGTCCATGTGGAGCTCGGTACTATTTATTTGTATTTGAACTACTAATTTAGGATGCACATGTATTAACCTATGATGGTGTGCTTGCAGGTCAAGGAACTTGGCGCTGTTGTATATAATTGTAGTTGTCTCGCAACTGATGCTGCTAAATTGTTTGATGTAAGTTTTGATGATAACATAGTCATGTCATTTTATATATATATATATACACACGCACACAAACAAAAGTTAAAAGTGTGTTATTCTTTAGAGTTCTTCGTCACAACATACCTCCTATCATTATTATTATTATTAGCACCGCGTCTTACTACCCGTTCGGATTATATGCACTTAAGCTAATGTGTAATGGTAGGGTGATTGTGAGATGAAATGGAGGACCTACAGTTTAACGTGGGATCCGAACCACGGTGGAGGCCTGGCACTCCACACATTCACAAGTTGTGATTAATACACGTTTTGTCAGAGGTGAAGGAAGGGTTTGGTAATCAGATAAATCTGTGCCGGGACCGAGGATTTAACCCCGGCCGCCAGCACAGAAGTCCGACACCTTACCCCTAGACCACCAGGCCACCACCCCATCAATGTTATACTAGAACTTATTCTTAGTGTATTTCTTAGAAGTTCCTTTTGACATTTGTTATTGAACTCTCTTATAGGTTGTTCAAAATATTTAAATATAACTCATATGCATTTTGAATGTAATTAATAAAATATTGATATTTGTTGTGTATGCCATTTCTAAATTAAATCTGTCTATGTCAAGACAGTATAGAAACACTCTACAATGATGTAAAGTAAGTCAACCTGAAATAGTTAGGTTAGGCCTAGGTAGGAACAAACCCACTTCTTTCTGCTTTTCATTTTTTATGTTTGCAATTTTTGAAACTTTCACGGTTATACATTGTATTAGTTGAATAAACTAGTATTTTTTTAGTCCACCAGCACATTTTGTGAGAGGTTTGGTATCTAAAACGCAAGCAGTAACCAGGTACAGTGGTTCACTTGGGAAATATTATTTTTATGGACAAACTCTTGCTCACATTTATTTATTTATATTAGTTTGTATACAGTATATTTGTTTTATTATGTAATGTAAGTAATTAAAATTCATGACATGCATTTATTATCAAAGAACTTTGTTTTAGTTACTCTTAAAACATGTTTTTAAAATTCATTTATACTTACACCAAAGAGGATTGATAAAAAAATAAACAATTATAATAAAGGAGAAATGTCTCCAAGCGGCTACATTAAACTAAACATTGAGAGGAGGATAGAAGGGTATGGCCTACTCACGTACCAGAAAATTAGGCGTTAAAAGTTCACAATTAAAACACAATTATTTTATTTGATAAAGCTACAATTTAAAAATAAATTAATATTTCAATTTTGAGTTTACATACTTTTTTCCTTTAAAATAATTCTACAAAACTCCAAAATTTATATTCTTTGTTTGGACCTAAAACTGCAACCAATTAAATTTTTTGTCCCTATTCAAAAATATTGGTCACATCGACCACTACTTTTTACTTAATCGGAACTATAAAATTTAATCCGTTTTTGATCAAACTGCCCAAAGCCTCTAATTTTTTGATTTTTTAAATAATTGGGAATACTAAACTTGGATTAAGATTATAAAAAACGGGTTGGGACAAAAACATGACAACTCTTATTTTATAAAAAAAATGTGTCAGCAGTTATTTCTGGGTGACCTGGTGGTCTAGGGTTAAGGTTTAAGACTTCTATGCTGGTGGCCGGGGTTCAATCCTCGGTCCCGGCAAAGATTTATCTGATTACCAAACCCTTGCTTCACTTCTGACAAGATATCTTGTGAATGTGGGGAATGCCAGGCCTCCACCGTGGTTCGGATTCCACGTTAAACTGTAGGTCCTTCATTTCATCTCACTATCACCCTACCATTACACATTAGCGTAAGTGCGTATAACCCGAACGGGTAGTAAGACGCGGTGCTAATAATAATAATAAGTTATTTCTGGTAGCTTACCTCTTGAACTAAGAGTTCTCTTTATAACCAACCAAGACCTCGAGGATAAGTAATATCCATGAATAGTTTATTTATTTTCTACAGTTAGATTTCAGGATCTTGTTAACGTTTAAATAGTGAGAATATCACATCTAACTAATTGAGGACTATTATATTTTTGCCTTGAATCTCTAAAATCTGAAAAATAAATACAAGTCCTAAAGTGGAAAATAACTTTTAATTTTTGGTCTGTTTCACATTCTGGTTTCATGGGAAATTGTTATTTCCCGAAATGAAAATGTCATTAAGGAGAGAGAAGGAGTCTGCAGTCTCTTTTATAGACCATTAATATGACAACTATTGTCAGGTTTTGCTCATCTTGAAACCAAATATTATATTCCATTCACGGTAGGAATTGACTTCTGAAAGGCCTTTTTACCTACCATAAATCTAATATATAGTAGGATATTGGTAGGAAAAAAGACCTTTCAGAGAATAATTCCTACCGTGAATGGAATATAGTGTAGGTTTGGCTACTTTTTTCACTTTGGAAGAATATAGGGGTGTGTAAAATTTCATTTTTTCAATTCAAATTTGAATCGAATAACATGAGATATTCCCAAAGCCGAATCGAAGTTTGAATATTAAAAAAATGTTATTGTTGGATAAAGATATACTACTTTGTATAACTATGTAGATATATTTAATATAGGTATGAGATAAAATTTACAAAATGCTATAATTCCAAACACAATTGATATATTTGGTTTTAAAATGATATTTTAAGCTATTATCACTAAATTGAATTCAATCATTTTAATATAATTGTTTTATGCGAACACTGATATGTGATGGAAATAATAGCTGAAAATTAAAAAAAATAGACTTCCTTTATTTGTGTATGAAGTTTGGTATTGTCAAATCTTAAATTTTACTCTCGAATTGAAGTTGAAGCAAATAATTATTCGAAGTGGAGAAAGAATTTAAGTTGGTATTTTATTTTCCTCTCTCCCCCCACACAATTATTTATATGTTGGAACGTGTTCATGCACTAAACGTTATTAATTAAGTGAAGGACGAGTCCTTAGAAATTTTAAAATTACATTTTTGTAAATGGTTGCGCACTTTTACTCAAAACAAATGCAGCTACTTTTCACTAAATTATCCCTTCCACATCTCCACACTTACTTTTATAAAACTTGGTTTTGAACAAGATGTTAAAATACTTTGTAATTTAAAATCTACAAATACACTAGGGGTCTGCAAGCTTGGGTTTTTCATTCAAGTCGAGTATTTCTAAATGGTCCCGAGTTCGAGTATATTAATAATTTTAAAATGTCAAAGTATAATAAAACTCATGTTCTTAAAATATGAATTACATTCATTTTTATAAAGAGTAAATACTTTTGGGAAAAAAAAGTTAAACAATGGAAATATCGGTTTTTAAATTAAAAATAACACTTATAAAACACATGTCTTCTTAAACTTTTACACTTTCAACTTCTTCAAACTTCCACAGTTGCACATTAGTTTGAATTTTTGCGGATATTATTTTTTCATTCATGTGTCTTCATATGAAAAATAAATATTTCCTAAAATTCAAAACAATGTGCAACTGTGGAAATTTGAAGAAGTGGGAAGTGTAAAAGTGTAAGAAGAAATATAGAAGTGTGTTTGTTTATATCTAGACCTAACCTAACTATCCTTTCAGGTTGGCGTCCTTCACTATCATTTTACATTATTGTAGTGTGTTTCTACACTGTCTTGATGAAAAGTTAACAAAGTTGACGATTTAATAAGCTAACATTTCCCCAAAATATGATTCAGTAACATAATTTACCCTATAAGAAAATGTAAGAATAAAAAAAAATTGAATATTTCATATTTCATTTATTATTCCTTAGTGTAATTGTGCATTATCACATCTTCTGTTCCATTTCCATTCCTTTATGCGCAGTTGTACGGACTCTCGTTAGGCATTATTTTATTGAGAAATTTAGTTCAATTCAACTTTTAATGGTTATAAAAGTTGATGCTGAGACTTTAAAATTAAAAATAATATTTCTACCAAACAGTATGAAATAGTAAATGCTTTTTTAATATAAATAAGTTTGTTAAAATATATATATGCACAAAATAAGAACAATATTGATTTTAAACAGGTTAACCAACATAATTCTAAAACTAATTAGTTACTAAACTAGAGCTAGTTTTGTAGCTGAACATATTAATTAATACAAGTTTTAAATATCTTAAGATTGAAAACATTTAGTATAATATATTCTTGAGATTTAATATAACATACATTATTATTTTATAAAGGGACCAGGTAGAAATAGTAAAATGAATCATTCAGTTATTTAGTAATCTTTTTAGATATTTTTATTTTCATTGCTTAGCCATGGCAACATAAGTAGACAACTTCAATCAAGTATAATTCAAAATGGACGACAATATTTAATAAATTTACCGGTCAACGGTGGTTTTAAAGAAGCTGTCTTACTTTATTAATGTGAAAATGTGAAAATTGAAATTAATTTTAAACAATTTGTTAATTACAAATGATTTATAAGTGGTAACGCCAATATCTCAATTAAATAGACTATGATTACTATTGAGTTTTAATAATTGATTATTTATTACATCAAGTTGAAGCTCGAAAATGATGAGCCTACAAAACTTTCCATCTCGATCTTGAGCTTAAGCGACAAGCTCGACTCGGAGCTCGGAATACAAGTACTCACAGAGCCCTAAAATATACCATTTCATTGTAACTTAATAGCCTTGATACTTTTCAAATTTTAATTTTTGTAGAGGTAAATATTTTCTAAGTGTATAAAACAGCAGGTTGTTTTGATTATCCAGGTGTACTGGTTTCTTGGTGATCCCAAAGCAGTCATCCCTCCTGTTTGGCCATCAAACCTATCAACGTACTACAACGTCGACACTCCTATGAACATTTCTTTCAACGGGACTGAAGTGCAAACTTACCTGGGAGTAAGTGAACTTATGATTTCATTAGTCACTTGTTTGAGTAAGTGTTATCATCAACATGAAACATAACAATAATACTATTGACCTCAATTCAGGTTTGACTATATATATATATCTAGAAGGAAAACTTCATTTTGCTTTGAGCAGGGTGTCTACCATCCGGGAAAATCAGGGAAAACGGGAATTAGCCGGGAATTTGAAGTGATCGGGAAAAAACGGGAATAAACCGGGAATTTGGTAAATCACAATAAAAATCCGGGAAAATGATATTTTACTCAAAATATGAAATACGATAATCATTAAATCAGTAAATTATGTCTATTTTTTTGTTTGTAGCTGTGTAATATATTTTTAATACCTAGTAAACAATTTTAATACAAATTTTAAAAAAATATTCAAATTTTAGAACTTATTATTATTATTCATAAAAAATATTAATAGAAAAACGAGTGGAGAAGAAGTTAGAAGGATATTACATACATTTTAGTGGGGATTTTAGGAAATGATGAGGGGAAATCAGGTAAAATGTCGGGGATTTCATTGGTCAAGTTGAGTAGACGCCGTGTTTGAGGTAACTATATTATATTTGGAAGAAGGTACAGGAAAGGTGGATAGACACATATAAAAGGGGGACGAACACAATATGGCCTTTACAATGAAAAGAAGAACACAGTTCACATTTTACACTGCTGCCAATGGACAAAGAGGTAATGGATGTCTCTTAAAGAAAATTGATCGTCACCGCCCAATCCCCCGACCTAGGTTTCATTCTATCAGAACTCATCAGGGAGGAGAGTGAAACACGCAACGCAACTTCCTAAAAGAGAAAACCAAAAAACACAAAAGAGGAGAAAAAAGGAAAATGGTAAAGAATAAGAGAGCGAAGAGAGGTTTTCCTTATAGAGTTATATCATAATAAAAACAACGCTATTTGGTGCCCGGAATAATCTACCAATAAGAGGTAATTGTGACGATGGTCCATTCAACGCTAATAGCTCAGTCGAGCCAGTCCTATCAGGTACACAGGACATTTCTCGAGGTCTTCTAGCTTTTAGAATACTTTCAGGAGATAAAGACCTACAGAATCACTTTCAGAGAGGGAACCGCGACTCTACACAATGAAATAGTTTCATGTATCGGGAAAGTTATTCGCACAGCCATAGTCAAAGACATTAATCATGCTAAGTATTTTTTAGTTTTATGTGATGAAACCACAGACATCAACACAACAGAGCAGATTACATTGTGTATCAGATATGTGAATATAACTTACCTTCATGATTAGAGAAGAATTCTCGTTTTTCGTGTATCGTGACCTCAACTACAATAATGTTTGTGGGCAAGGAGGGATACGACTGATGGTGAATATGTCGGGGAAGTTTAATGGTGTGCAGGCTCTCATCTTAAAGGATCAGCTACTGGCACTCTATGTACGTACACACATTGCTTCAAGCATTCACTGAACTTATGTATTTCTATATCCTGTGAAGTGTTATACATAAGGAATATGATGGGAATTCTGGGCTCGGTTTCTACATTGTTGCCGGCATTGCCCAAGAGAGTGCTCGTACTGGGCACTATCATTTCTGAAGCTGACACCATCTCTCTACTGAAAAACACTAAACTTAAATAATTGTGTGCTACAAGATGGGTTGATCATCAAGATTATGTTATTACATTTCAACGACTATTTCCTTTTATTGTGGCAGTTCTTGCGGAACTGGATCGTGACCGAGATGCTGATACTGCTGCGTGTTTCAGTTCCGTGTTCACACGAGGTGGGTTCCTGGGTGCATTGCTTCTCCTACACACTGCAACCTAGCAGGAACATAACAAAGTACAAAACAGGATCTTTCATCTGCTGTATCGGATGTTAAAACATTGTTAAATATTTTCATGGACATGATAATCAATGCTGGAAACTTATTTTTAAGGTGCTTTTCGTAAACACTGGCCAACGAGCAGCTTCAGTATCAACTAAAATAACCATACCAAGAATATGCAGTCGACAAATAAATCAAATGAATATCACATAAAATAACACTGCGGATTGGCTTAGGACGGCAGTGTTGACCATATTGTCATGGAACTAAAATGTAGATTCATCTCAAAATTTTCCTGGAATTTTGCCATTTGAAGCACGTATTGGATCCAAATTCTGTAAACATAAAGAAGAGGAAATTTTAAATGCAGCACATCATTACGGCATTGATTTGATGGGCAATATCTACGACAGAGCTAAAAGCTGAGCTCGTTATTTGGCAGAAGAAGTGGGACGGAGTTGCAGTCGCAGATATTACAGTTACTGCTGTCGAGTCACTTAATTACTGCGACAAATTTGTCCCTCACATAAAAATTTTGTTGCAGCGTTGAGCAACGTTGCCACTGGTACAGCAGAGAGGAGTTTCTCTACATACAAAGATTCAAAACCTACCTTTGCTCAACATTGAACGGGATATATTTGCGAGATTAAAGAGTAAACGAATGGAGCTACAGGACTGGTCCAAAGAGTGAGGCTATCTTTGTTTATGATATATGATTGGTGTTCGGTATAAAGAATAAATTATGTAGCCATGCAAAAATAGAAATCTTATTAAACAAAACATATTCATAAAAACTGCAAAGTATATAATTTTTATTAAAATATGAACTAATATTTTTTTATGATTACAGATACCTAAAAATTGTATATTTTACAAATAATGTAATTTGAGACACAAATTGTAATAAAAACATAAACATCAACTTGGAAGCGTATGGTCCCCCTTAGTTTGTAAATTTACACATTTTATTATTTTTGTGTTTTATTTATTTTTATTTAATTATAATGGTTAGTTAGCTATTCATTTATTTTTATTTGCTTTTTACAACACCTCCTTTCAAGCTACAAACTGCTCACAAAATAAGCGTAAATAGTGTAATTTTTAATCCTCAGATTTCAAATTTTCTCCCACTTATTGATTCCCTTCCTGACAGACCTCTACAATTTTCTCCTTCAAAATTTATCGGGGAAATATACATATTGAACATTACTTTTCTGGGTGTGGACATCACACTATGTCAGGGACACACAAAAACAACAACAATACCTTCAATAAGACAGCTGCCACCCATATAGCCTGGATATCAAAACAAAAATAATATTATCGGACAACAAAGACTTTTCAACGGACAACCTAAAACCTTTCACTTGCTTTTATCAACAAAGGTTACCACGAAACACAGGTATTGTCAAATATACATAGCACAATATCAACAGGAACAACCTGAACTCCACAAACTAACAAACAACCTCTTTGTAAGAGTCAATCTCCAAACTTCACTCCTCCGCCATCGTGCAAAATGTCTTCACAGAGCCTACACAGTTGTTAAACCCAACAATTCTCAGGCTCATTTTCCCGCCGGTGCACCCATCTACCAGACCCGCACCATACTCAAACCAACAATACAGCTCAAGTTTTTAAATTCGAGTCAATCATGAGATAGCTCCCCATAAATATCCTGAGAATGTAATAATAATAATAATAATATTTAGCACCGCGTCTTACTACCCGTTCGGTTTATACGCTTTTAAGTACTAATTACTCTAATGGATTAGGAATTGGGGAGGTTGAATTAGAGTAAGTGAACCCGCATTTGCGTGGAGGGAGAGTGGAAAACCATTTAGGAAAAAACCACCCCCAGTTCACCCGACCGAGATTCGAAGCTCGATCTCCCCGTCCTCAGCAGTTGAGCTCAACACGACTAGCGCGTTAGCCAAGTATGCCACCGAGGCGGGTGAGAATAATAGTAGAACTTGGCCTTAATAAATATACAACTCTAAAACTTATTTATAGCAATAAAAAACATACTAAAATTAGAATTGTGTCGAATATACTTATTTTACGAATCCAAATCTCGAATATGAATCTCCATTTTACCTTCATGGCCCGAATCTTGGATAAAATTATGAACATAAGAGAAAATATAAATATAATACAAGAAAAGTAGAAAATACAAATAGTAACTGAATGTTAACATTCATTCTTATAATCCACTCGTCATAATATTCATACCTTCAGCTTAATGTTAGATTACTGGTCTGGGGTCTGGTTGTTAACTTCATCATATCATTAGTTCTGAACCATCAAAAAAGCTATGAAACAAATTTCAATTGAAGAATTGATTTTTTTTTCTATAGATTTAAGTTTCCCAACCTGAAATTTTCTCAAATTTCAAAGATCCTTGAGGGATTTGATGGCCCATCCCTATCATTTGTATAATGTTCTTTTATAAAATGTTTGACAGGTTTAGCCAAAGTTTACAATACTTTTTGTTGATTTTAAAATGTAATTCAATTTCTACATATTTGAACACGCAAATAATATTTGAAGAATCAATTAAACTGAAGAATCAATTAAATTAAAAAATGACACCTTGAAATGGGTATCAAACTGTGGACTTTTGGGTTAGCTTGCCAATATTCTAACATGTAACCAGTTTTAATTTTTTATTTTTATTTACATCAGAGACCAAAAAGCTAGCAACCAAACTTTATAGAAATATTAATTTCAATTTAATAATTAGTTGTTCTAAAGAGACACACGTGAACTTTGGGATGACATGAAACTGGTATAAACTAAAAATCCACACAAGTTTGGTTGCTACAGTTTTGTGGCTCTCTGTAAATTAAAACAAAATGAACCATACTGCTTTTGGGAACGAGCTCTTCAATTAAAATTAACCATACTGCTTTTGGGAATGAGCTCTTCAATTAAAATTAACCATACTGCTTTTGGGAATGAGCTCTTCAATTAAAATTAACCATACTGCTTTTGGGAACGAGCTCTTCAATTAAAGTGAACACTTTGTTTACCCTGAAAGGTGAGCAGTTGTAGCTATAGTGGTCTGTCATTTGTTGGGAAGACTGCAGTTGTAGCTATAGTGGTCTGTCATTTGTTGGGAAGACTGCAGTTGTAGCTATAGTGGTCTGTCACTTGTTGGCAAGTCGAGCCTTGCGACCTTTTGAGTAGCCTTTGAGGCTAATATTTCCTACTAGAATTCTATATTTTGTTTCAATTCTTATTAATTTTCTCTTTCTTGCTGACATATTTTAATCACAAGTTTAATAGTGGTCAAGTTTGAAATCAATAGTAATTACTGTAATTTTCTTTTAGAAATAAAGATAAAAATACCATTTATTAAACTCGTCTAAGCTTAGACCTTCATTTTGTATCAATCGGCCTTACAAGTCAAAACTCCTGGAATTTTAACTGTACCATTCATGGTTTTAACCCGTTGATTGTCATTTTTTTATGTTATTTATTTTTCTCTTAGAGCTCTCCCCCACCATTTTGTCCTGAAGGGCGCTCAACAGACCTGGACGCCATATTGAAGATAATGTCGACAGCTGAGCAGTTTATCTATATAGCTGTAATGGATTATGTTCCATTAACCATTTATACTCCAAAAATCCAGTGAGTTTGTCAATCTCATATTGGTCTAGATATAATTTACACCTAAAAATATACTTTTTTCATTTTAGCTATGTTGCCAACTTAAAACATGTGTAAGTGTTTTTACTTTAATTTTCCTACAATTATTATAATATTATTTATTACAATGATATTATACTTGGAAGAAGTTATAGGAAAGGTGGATAGAAACACATAAAAGAACGAACACAGCTCACTCTTTACATTGCTGCCACTGGACAAAGAGGTGATGGCTGACTCTTAAAGAAAATCTATCGTCACCGCCCAATCCCCCGACCTAGGTTTCATTCTATCGGAACTCATCAGGGAGGAGAGTGAAATTTGCAACACAACTTCCTTAAAGAGGAAACCAAAAAAACAAAAGGAAGAAAATGAAAATTTATAAAGAATGATAGAGCACATAGATAGGAACATGTAAAAGGTATAACATAAAGGAAAAGGAAATTGGATGTAAATTATACTACTATAAAGCCACACGGCTGACTCATTCACTGACATTAATGTTTACCCACTTCCGGATGAGCTAAAAACTTTAAATTCGGCAAACTTCTATCTTCTAGCCTGTAACCGACGATAAAATTTCAAAAATCTAAAAAATAAAAATTTTCAACCCTTTAAAGTCGGTGCTAACCTTTCTTTGGAGGTCTCTTGTGGCTAAACAGTAAGACCTATCAATAAACGATTCTGGAATTACATTAGTTTACATCTCGGGCAAAGGAGTATATAATATATCTTTATAAGGAAAACCTCTACGAGGCAACCACTACCGCTTTGGCCAATGGCAGCAATGTAAAGTGTTAAT
Organism: Timema shepardi; assembly: GCA_902151425.1. Taxonomy (NCBI): domain Eukaryota; kingdom Metazoa; phylum Arthropoda; class Insecta; order Phasmatodea; family Timematidae; genus Timema; species Timema shepardi. Next base: position 34,868 of record CABFVX010004949.1, read on the forward strand.
TGTAAAGGCCATATTGTGTTCGTCCCTTTTATATGTTTCTATCCACATCTCCTATATTCCATTCACGGTAGGAATTACTCTCTGAAAGGTCTTTTTTCCTACCAATATCCTACTATATAGTAGATTTATGGTAGGGAAAAAGGCCTTTCAGAAGTGAATTCCTACCGTGAATGGAATATATACCTTCTTACAAATATAATACAATTACCTCATAAAGTTAAAAGAAGTTTTCCTTATTGATAGATTTATTACAATTAGTAATTTAGCAGGATTATGCCGGCCATGCAGATGATGTAAATAAAATAAATATTAAGGCACATGTAAACAAAAGTTATTAACCAATGGTTACCTCTATTCAAATATAAACAGAATACCAACATATGAAACACTAATAGTATTAAAGAGGTAGAAGTAGACTTATTATTACTAGACTGCACAAGCCTTGATATAGTCACTGGTGAATGCAACCAGCAAGACATCATACTAAACCTCTCTTTATATTGGATGTAGAGTCAAGAGAAGTAAAGTCTATATATAGTAGAACAAAAATATATAACTATACAAATTTTAACGATTTTTAAAATTCATAACAAATATCAAATAACAATAATCAAATATGTAATTTTTTTTTATTCAGGGTATTTACTAGTTAATATATTATATTTTTAATATCAGTTCATAATTTAATTGTCGTCATAGATTCAAAAAATACTAAAACAAAATTGAGCTCAGATTTGAAGTAGGGCTGGGCAGATACCAGTTACCAAGTTACCAATCTGACCGTCAATAGCACAAACAGTAAAGCCGTATGGCATTAGATGTTGCCACGAATAATAAACTGTATAAGGAGGAATTTCTTAAAGTCCCATAAGCTTTTTAAGTGAGTCATTGAGAACTTCTTGAATGTCCAGGTTGTGTGATACAAAGTTGTGGTTTGTACCGAATATCTGTAGATTCATCCAAAGCCAGACTCATTGTGGTGCGACTCATAAAATTATCTTTTAAGCTATTTACAATATCAGTACTGATAGCAGAAACTCTCATTTTTCTTTCAATTGTATGCTTGGAGACAGGCAATTGTTAAATCATTTGTTGCTGTTTTCTATTATTCGGACCTAAAACAAACTATTTGTGCAATGTTTTTCTTGACTAATTCTCCTTAAGTGTATCGACACTTTGCCCGTTCAATATCAATCGCTAAAATAAAACCAGCCTCGGATGTTACATCTGCCTTATCAAATTACTCTGACCATTAATTTTTTTTTTCTTAGATAAAATTTTATTAAGTTCACCTTAAAATGGAACCACCAGGAAATTTTCTGCTAAAAGTTCAGTGATTTATGTCCTAATGGCTGTTAAGAATACTGGCCTTGAGCTGCATCAGTGCTATCTGACATAAGGCACATCGGGTTACTTTCCTAATAAAAAAACTCCTCCACTTATTTTCTCTCATAGTTTCTATTCTTGTCTTCATATCTACGTTTCTTAGACGACATCACTCAACTTTCACCGACTGTACTCGTACGCAACAACAGGCGGACTAGGTCCCGCGTTAAACATGAGGTGTAACTGTAGTTGGAGGTGTGGGCACGACCTCTTTTCAAAATATTACCTCAACTGTTGGGGCTCAAAGGCCATCCCCTTGCATATTATTGAAAATATAAATAATAATAGTCAGCTACTCTTCTTGAAAAAGATGAAAAGAAATAAACAGAGCCATAATTGGGTCTAATCCATTACTATACAAACTCAAATCTTGAATCTGAATCACTGATTTGCCTTTAAATCCTGAATTTTCCAAAAAAAATATGAGGATAAGAGGAAATATAAATATAAATAGTAGTTAAATGTAAACATTCTTTCTTATAACATTCCTAAATTCAATCAAGTGTTAAATTTCTGGTCTGGGCTCTGTTGAGTTTGTCCTATAATTAGTTCTGGAGCACCAACAAGCCATATAAGAGCTTTAAAACCAATTTTACTTGAATAGTTGAAAGAAAAAAAAAGTGGTTTTTAAGGATTTGAAATTTTCTTGAATCCTCAAATATTCTTAAGGATTTTACACTCTTTTTTAACAATTATTAATAATTCTATACACTCACATTTGAGCATTTTAGATTCGTATAAATGAGCTCTGAAGCCCTACTTGCCTTGTACTTGCCCTTTCCCCCTTTCCCAAATAGTTACCACAACATATACAACATTTTTACTATGATAATTTTTAATGTTTATTAATATTTTCGCTAAGAATTTAATGAATAAAAAAATTGTGTTTATTCAGAAATATATGTTGTTTTGTATAATACCTTTGTAATGAAAATAAACTAAATGATCGCCATAATATTAGCAACAAATGATTGCCATTGACCTAACAAGAAAGTGTTAGTCAGCCCAGCACTAATTTAAAGAAAATAATGAGTCGAAAAAGTCTTTTTAATCTAGTTTTTAAGGTAACAGCCAGTTTACCTTATCTTAGAATAATTTTTATAAAGTTATTTATTTCTTCTGGCTGAAAATTATCATATTATGTTTACGTTTAAATTGTGAATTTTAAAGCATACATACCTCTTTTAAGTGTAGGCCTTGCCCTAAATCCACCTTTCAACGTTTATTAAAAATGACTGTTTGACATCTTTTCTTATTTAAAATATTGACCTATGAATGTTTTTAACTACACAACAGTTTTATTATTATTGTACCGTGAATGTTTTAATTAAATTTATAAATACAGGATTAGAGGCTTATATATTTAATTTTATCAAGGTAACAAATCTATATTTGACTGTTCATAAAATTAGATTGGAATTTAAATATGCATTAAACATTATTTGCTAGGTTAATGGTTAGTGATGTCTCACAAATTGAAAAATATATACATTTTCTTAGCTTCCAAAAATACGCTAGGAATGGATAAAAAAAATAAAGCTCCAAAATAGTTTTTACTCTATGTAAAAGGTGTTAAATAAAATTAAATCTAAAGATATTCTTTATCTTAGAAACACAAAATTCAAATAAAAATTGAGTTCTATGTTATTATTAGTATGCCGTAATTGATACTTATCAAACTAATGAGAGGGTTTTACAGCTCCAAAATTTGCAATAAAATTGAGAAATGTAATGAAAGTTGTACGATTTTGTTATGTACTAGTAGGTGACCTGGCGGTCTAGAGGTAAGGTGTCAGACTTCTATGTTGGCGACCGGGGTTCAATCCCCGGTCCCGGCATAAATTTAACTGATTACCAAACCCTTCCTTCACCTCTGACAAGACATCTTGTGAATGTGGGGAATGCCAGGCCTCCACCGTGGTTCGGATTCCACGTTAAACTGTAGGTCCTCCATTTCATCCCACAATCCCCCTACAATTACACATTAGCGTAAGTGCGTATAACCCGAACGGGTAGTAAGACGCGGTGCTAATAATAATAATAATAATAATGTTATGTACCACATGCCAGTATAATCTTGTTTCTAATCTATATATATGTGTGTCCTGTCTTGTAGGTTCTGGCCAGATATCGATGATGCTCTCCGAAGGGCTGCTATTAACAACAATGTCCATGTGCGACTACTGATCAGTCACTGGAACCATACCAGGCCAGCCACGCTCAACTTCCTGAGCTCTCTAAGACAGATCTCTTACTCTTTCCCAGGAGTTGTGCTAGAAGTGGTGAGTTACCATTACACTTCCTGACCCCTCTAAGACAGATCTCTTACTCTTTCCCAGGAGTTGTGCTAGAAGTGGTGAGCTACCATTACACTTCCTGACCCCTCTAAGACAGATCTCTTACTCTTTCCCAGGAGTTGTGCTAGAAGTGGTGAGTTACCATTACACTTCCTGACCCCTCTAAGACAGATCTCTTACTCTTTCCCAGGAGTTGTGCTAGAAGTGGTGAGCTACCATTACACTTCCTGACCCCTCTAAGACAGATCTCTTACTCTTTCCCAGGAGTTGTGCTAGAAGTGGTGAGTTACCATTACACTTCCTGACCCCTCTAAGACAGATCTCTTACTCTTTCCCAGGAGTTGTGCTAGAAGTGGTGAGCTACCATTACACTTCCTGACCCCTCTAAGACAGATCTCTTACTCTTTCCCAGGAGTTGTGCTAGAAGTGGTGAGTTACCATTACACTTCCTGACCCCTCTAAGACAGATCTCTTACTCTTTCCCAGGAGTTGTGCTAGAAGTGGTGAGCTACCATTACACTTCCTGACCCCTCTAAGACAGATCTCTTACTCTTTCCCAGGAGTTGTGCTAGAAGTGGTGAGTTACCATTACACTTCCTGACCCCTCTAAGACAGATCTCTTACTCTTTCCCAGGAGTTGTGCTAGAAGTGGTGAGCTACCATTACACTTCCTGACCCCTCTAAGACAGATCTCTTACTCTTTCCCAGGAGTTGTGCTAGAAGTGGTGAGCTACCATTAAACTTCCTGACCTCTCTAAGACAGATCTCTTACTCTTTCCCAGGAGTTGTGCTATACGCAAGAAACTGTGAAAATAGCTCCAAATACAACTTAGAATGTAATTCATCCTCACTAACTTTATCCACACTTCCGTATCCTTGTTTACTCCCTCCACTTCAACAACATCCATTCATCTTTTCTTAAAACAATTTAAGTTTCTCTTTTTCACACGTTCGTTTGCTTACAACATTTATACACATCTTACATGACCTACCCCTTTCTTTTGATCTACACACCACTCTACCTTCATATATTTGTTTTGTCACTTATCCCACACCCATCCTCTCAACATGCCCAAATCAACGCAACCCACTTTTATCACATTGTTCTATTGTAGTCCCTTTCAAACCACACTCTTTCGGCACCCGTTCATTATTGACCCTGTTCATACTAGTTTATCCGCAGAGATTTCTTAGATTTCTGGACAAACCTACGCTTCACATCCATAAAATAATATTGGCTTTACACACTTTTATATATTGCCATCTTTGCCTTTTTCGATACTTCATTCTTTGCAATGCTTCACAACATCCATCTACTCTCCCATCTGCTGATTTCACTATATATCTTTCCATTTTCACAGAACATTCTACCCAGATACACACAATCATTCACTTGTTCTAACACTTTTCCATTTTTATTAAGCTGGAAATCATTTTATGATCTGTCCTTATCAAAAGCTATCATTTAGGTTTTGGATGACAATGAAGCTATGCTCTGCCTGTTGGCACATTCAGACGATTAAACAAAGTAGAGACTGGGAAATATTTCATAAGAGTAAGAGAAATAAATAGGTAACAATAATAGATTTATTATAAAAAAACATAAAAAGATGATATAGGGTTAGAATTGATAAACAAGATTAAATACAGGACCTAATAATAATAAACTGTCATAAATGTCCGTTAAATTGATTAAGGAAAACATGTAACTCTTAGAAGTATAAAGGGAAACATTAAGTTTTAAACTGACCAATATGATAGGATTTAACAACTCCAGAAATATAGGAACTTCCCGTAGCACACGAGAATACGTGTCCAAGACGACACGGAACAATCAAATGGAAGTTAAGTTTATACAAAGTATTGGATTCCAAAACAGTTGGGCAGCGCCTGACAACCACCAGAAGGGTCTAAACAGAAAACATGGTGAATTAAATACTAGTAAAAATATAACTGCAAATCCTTTGGTTTTAGAGTTAATAAGCTAAATGTCGGCCAAGCTTGATTTGAAACTAAGAAATGTCTCTTAGACACACTAAATAATAAATGGTAAGAGGATGGTCTGTCGATTACATTAGCAGATGGTTAACAATCAGGTGCCAACACACAATTGTACTATGGCCGGTCCTTTCCCAGTGGGTACTGCCAGAGCGCTCAATATTACATTTATACCACTACCCACTCCATGGGGTATACATCTAATCTAGTACACACTAACTTCAGATACTTGGACCAATGAGGTGCCAACAAGGGGCAAATGAAAATACTATCTGTGCGGGCTACTATACAACACTAGCCGTGTTCTGCCCTTTGCGTGCCCAAAATAGTAACACAGAAAGAAGGGTGCCAACAAGAATTCTGTGAGATACTGACCTTACTAGGTCCTCAAACAAAGGCATTAGACAACCTGCTTGTAGCCAAACAAAAATTGAACAAGTGAACATGACGTTGACGGCATCATGAAATATTGTGCAGTCATAAGGACTTAAAACTGAATAATAAACTCATGGAGAAGAGGAACCATAAAGCATGGTCCTGATTACATATATAGCTCAAAACCCCAGTATTTAAGCTATATCATATGGATATAGGGAAAATATATAGTCAGACTATCTGACTAAATAAATTAAGTCATTTTGACACAAAACCAAATTTAGTCATTTTGACTAAAACAACGAGTCTGAAGAACTTAAACATATTTGCCACTTCAACTGACAGAAACAAAATTAGTCTCCTTGACTACTACAAGTCTGAAGGACTTGGATATTTGTTGAATACTTTGTACATCAAACGAGATTATTTTGACGTTGAGGCGGTGAGACCCACTACCCAAACATCAAGACCACCAGTGTCTTCTTCAGGTGAAGCAGAGGTTCCTTATTCGAGGATATAATATGATGAACTACAGTCGAATGAACCTAGGGGTCACCCGTTATATACTCTCTTTTTTTTCTTACTCTAAACAGGACCAAATATGGGCATGTAATGAGGGAACAGGAAGGGAGGGGGGAAGGAGGGAAAAGTGGAGAAAGAGTTGCCAAGGAAGTCTGCTAAGGTAACAGTGCTCGTTGCTCGAGGCTTCGAACCAATGACAGTCCGGTCCTTCGTCAACGTTGAGTGTTCAAGGGTTCAGACGTCTGTTAAAACTTCAACGCCTTCGCTTCCGCCATACTTGCAGAATAGTTTGTCGAAGCACGGTGTTTGTATCCGGGAACATCCACTTAAAGTAAGTATAACACAAATGATATTATTGCAGAATATATCAGTTTTAACTCTCTTCTTTGGATTCCTTTATTTCAGTTTAGTATTTTGTGCAGCTTACTGTTTGTAGATGTCATTTTATTTGAGTGACATGCTACATAATGTGTTCTGCAAGTCAATTTCATTCTCAGCCATTGATATCTGCACTCTCACATTCACATTGTCCATTCGTACACCAACCTCATTCTCACAAGAAACCCTTATATACTTATCCATGAATACATTAAACAACCATGGAAACATAACACAACCTTGTCCAACACCCTGTACGATGTCAAACCATTCGCTTGAAGCTCCATCTACGCTAACACATGCTTTAATTCCATAAAGTTTGATTCAGACTGGTAGGACTGTGCTCAGGCCCTGCTGGGACTGTGTCGTGTCGCTACCATTCACACTAGTAGGACTGTGCTGGGACTGTGTCGTGTCGCTAGCATTCACACTATTAGGACTGTGCTGGCACTGTGTCGTGTTGTGTCGCTACCATTCACACTAGTAGGACTGTGCTGGGACTGTGTCGTGTCGTGTCGCTACCATTCACACTAGTAGGACTGTGCTGGGACTGTGTCGTGTCGTGTCGTGTCGCTACCATTCACACTAGTAGGACTGTGCTGGGACTGTGTCGTGTCGCTACCATTCACACGAGTAGGACTGTGCTGGGACTGTGTCGTGTCGTGTCGTGTCGTGTCGCTACCATTCACACTAGTAGGACTGTGCTGGGACTGTGTCGTGTCGCTACCATTCACACGAGTAGGACTGTGCTG